>CM039601.1:4107346-4380385 GCA_022457205.1 Saccharum spontaneum
AGTCGCCGAGTTGGGATCTCTTTTTCCATGAGCATCTTAAGTACAACAAACAAGTCGGCCACCGCTTCCTCATCTGACCTCAGTAGGGAAATCGCTTCCTCGGCGTAGGATTGATGAAATATGTACATACTACTTAACTAAGTTAGTAAGCACACTCACTTGGTCTGGTTTCGAAGAACCCCCATTCAAGGGCGAAGCTACATGTATAGCTGTGGGAGCATATCCCCCCCCAAATACATTTTAGTGATATAAAGTCTAACCATATTTGATCAGCGACATCCAATAATTCCTCCAAGGACAATCCCTCCAAGCGCGAGGTTGAGTGTGCATGCGAGGATAGCCTTTTTCAAAGAAAGTCCGAGTATCATGGCTAATTTTCCGCCGTATGACTCATCGAGATATAAAGCGGGTTGACTTGGAGAGTGGCCAAGTCAAGATGTTTTTTTTCCACGAGCTTCTTGAAAATGGCAAACAAGTCAACAATTGCTTGCACATCTGGCCTCAGTAGGGCGATTGCTTCCTCTGCGTAGGATTGATGAAATATGTACTACTTAGCTAAGTTAGTAAGCACACTCACCATATTTAGTGATATAAAGTCTAAAATTCCACTATATTTGTCCCTCCCCTCGAAATACACTCGGAAGCGTGGCAGGCTTATCTCGGCCTAAACCGAACATAGCATTAGTTATTCTGTATGTAATGCATGTACGTGAGCAGCTTGGCTGGTTGTGCACGTAGATGTATATATATATGTATAAATACATGTATGAGTATCCAATGCCGTGGGACTTGTCTTAGCCTGCCCGTGCAAAGTGGTGAAGAAACTGGCTCCTTTTTGGTGTATATGACGACCGCGATGTGTGAGAGACCAAAGTCTATCTATATATAACTAGATATATGCCCGTGCGTTGCATGAGGACCATATTTTTACTCACGCGCATCTACAATGACAAATTTGATTATTTTCAGAAAATAATAAAAAAACTAATACACAAATTTATATTGGCGACCCTAAACTATTTCTAAATTTCTTTGTTTCTATATATATGAAACCATGTTATCTTTTCATCTACTCTCTACATCCTTGTCTTCTTTTTCATGTTATATTGTCCGTCCGCAAGGATTTGTTTTTTTTCTCGTCGTTTGTGTTCGCATATGCCCCTCGCGGCCATGAAACTCCACAACGGCACTCCGTTGTCACGAATGATCTCCGTCATCGTTGCCACACTGGTCCTCACGCGCGTCCTGCTTGCCCTCGCCGTCGTCTCGCTCTACTCCTCAGGGTCGCAGGCCGCACCAGCTAACAGACACCTCGCTCGCTGCCTCTCGTACACATCTTCTCTCTCGAAGCATCCCATTCCTCCACACAGTATCGAAAGGGCGACTCTGAGGCGATCCTTCGTACCACCGCCGGATCCACCAGCTTCCTCACCTCCGGTGGCCTTTTTTGGTGCCGATGGGCTGGGGAGCTGTGGATCCGGTGGGGGTGTATATATTTCCTACTATTACAGTAGTTTTAGGGTTTGGGTTGGAGACTTTCCTAAGCTTTTCCGGCGTCGGCCATGTCGATAGTGGACGGGTTCCTGTGGTGGTCCATAGGCAGGAGGAGTACAGCGACAGTATCAGGAGGTTTGGCATTGGCAATTTTTTCTTCGTTTTCTTCTTCTGCATCGATGCTCGAATCTTCTGTGTGCTTCTTTGGGTTGTCTGTGGCCTTCTCTTTAATGGCATCACCGAATCCGTGTCCTATAACATGGCTGTTGTTTGAAGAAGACTTAGTGCCTTTATCGGTGGAGTGTTCACCGGGCTTTTGTCCCTCCTAGTTTTTCCTTGGAGGTTAAGGCTCCACTTGCTCCTGTATGCGGGTAGGTGTTCTTGGATCCCCTTTGTGGGATTGCTGTTTGTTGGCCGGAGCACGCTGGTGTTGCGACTGGTGTCTGTTTCTGGTGAAAAGTGGGATTTGCCCAGGGCGTTCAACATTTGAACAGCACTGTGTGCTGCTGACGGGCTTCAAATTTGAAGACTCTTTGTCAAATCGGAAATCGGCCAGAAGCTTCATTCGGGATCTTCTTCATGGCGGGAGATGGAGGAGGTCCAGGCTGCGGCAGCGAAGGTCGGCGACGGCGAAGAGCACTGAATGCTCCTGTAATGGTCTTATGTGTAATTTTATTTTCTTTCATGAGTACCCGGTCAGGGGCTGGGATGTAAGCATACTGTATGAATAAAAAACCAACCCTTACTAAAAAACAAAGAAGTTAATGCAGGGCTCTAGAAATAGAATCCTCGTGCTTCATACAATCCATAGAAGCAAACACTTCTCTCAGGAGATGATAGCCAGTGCAGGGCTCCAGAATCCTCGTGCTTCAGAACCTGCCAATTCTTTTGGATGCATCTCTCCACTGATAGGGGGGCAGCTTGCTGTTAGATGTGCTTAGTTCACTCTTTGCCTCTCCAGCACAGTCAGGCCCCTAAATCAGAGTGCGTCATTGAGTGACATATACTTGAGACCCCGGTAACTCAGGGAATGGATACTAGCATGGCTGCCACTTCGAGCATCATGACTGAGTCGACCACCGTCACGACTGATGCTACTGAGAAGGAGAAGCTAGACACTCCCACTGACGATGCTGTTGTTCAGCTCAGTTTAATTGAGAATGAGGACAGAGATGGCTCCCAGTTCATTATGACTTCCTGGATTGACACATCAGCTGCACCGCCAGCTCTGACCTCCCATGCATAGGATTGTGCTCTTTTGCCAAAGGGAGAGACACGAGAGTATGCATGAACAAAGAAGGCAAGCAGTCAGCCTACAAGGGGTATGTACTGTACCTTTATAAAAGGGCTTGAAGTGGACCCTCTATTGCTCTTGTATTAACATTTTAAATTTACATTGTTAGTCCCCTGAGCTCAGCCCTTCACTACTATGAAGCATCAACAGACAATTCTTTTTGAAAAAAAATCAACAGACAATTCTTACTTTTAACTTTCTTTTAAGTGGAAAAAGCATGCTCAGCTAATTGCCCCTGAGGTCCACCTAACAACTGGATAAATCAGAATATTTCCTCGACTGATCCCATTAAAGAGCTAGAAATCCAAGGATTTCAGAGGAGAGAATCATGATTCATGAAGTTAAAAAAAATTCTGACTTCTGAGTGGTACTCAAGAGTGAGACAATATGCTTGAGGGCTTGTTCGTTTAGCCTCCAATCTGAGAGGATTCAATCTCCTAAGTGAATTCAGAGTCGGTGAATTTTCAGAGTCGGTGAATTTCCAGAGTTTCCATGTTGAACTTTAAACAGGGAGTGCCGCCTTCTCAATGTGTTGAATTTTGCAATTCGTTTTCAGACTTCACAGTGAACCATCAGAGAGGTATGTTGAAACTTGAGGTGACTTGAGCAATTAAAATACACAACTTCAAGACAGCACAAAATAAACGTTGAAATTGAAGAGTAATTTCATTGTACGAAATATTTTGAGATTCAATACCCAACCAAATTTCTCAGAACCATCGGTGTGAGTCATGCAAATTTGTCAGTTCATTAAAAGCATACAGATTCCATAAGGAAAATTTGAATCATGTCTACTCTTTGCTCAAGTTTGTGCGGTGGCAAATGATGTTCAGAATCCAGAATTAGTGTTTACTGAACTGAAACCATACCTATACTGAACTAGCAGGAATACAGACAGCAGGTTGATTTCTTCAATATATGAGGTGTTTCAAATCTGTAATAAGCTGATGCTTCAAATTTTAATTCAAAGATGCAAGGCTGGATCCAGCCTTAAATTGCATATCCCAGCAACACATTTCTACTAGCTGTGAAACAGATCATCAGAATCAAAAAGCAACATAAAATCGATCAGGGAAGCAAAGAACTCGGATACTACTATGTTTCATTCACAGCGTGCCATGACGGCCCTGATAGTTAAGGTACTATGAACACTGTGACCTGTACCAACAATGACACCTTTTGGACCCACATGCTTTTCTTCTTGTTGGCGCTTCCTTTGTAGTATGTTGTTAAATACAAACTGTCATATCCCTATGGTTGATACCTATGCATGCAACTCTGAATTTGATTTCTATAGGGGCACAACTGCAATAGTAGCACTTCAATGTGTGGAACGTACTCACAGTTTAAATAGAGAGACTCAAATTTCTTGTTAGTTCTTTATCCTAGTCGAGTTCACCTCACTGAACATTTGACTGCAGAGTTAGCAAACTTTCAGAATTTCCATGTTGAATCATAAACAGGGAATGCCGCTTGCTCCATGTGTAGAATTTTAGCAAATCATTTCCAGACATCAGAGTGAATCATCAGAGCAGGCAACTTGAAACTTGAGTTACATTTACATTTTCTAACCTTGAGAATTTAAAATACACAATTTCAGGACAGTACAAAATACGGAATTTAAGTGTAATTTCATTGTATCAAAATATTTTGAGATTCAATATGGAAGTAATGCAAATTTGTCAGTTTATTAAAAGCATACGGATTCCATATGGAAGATTTGCATCATGTCAAGTCTTTGCTCTGAAACCATACCTATTACTGAACTAGCAGGAACATAGACAGCTGCTTGATTTCTTCAATACGTGTTTCAAATCTGTAATAAGCTGATGCTTTAATTTTTCCTGAACTGAAACCATACCGATAAGTACTGAACTAGCACAGGAATATATCTGCTTGATCTCTTCAATATCGCAGGTATTTGTAATTTGTAAAACTCGGCCTGCGAGGGTATTTGTAATCTGTAGTAAACCGATGCTTCAATTTTTTATTCAAAATACGCATGATCAGATCCATCCTTGAAATTCTATCCTAGCAACACATGTGTGAAATAGGAAGAAGATCATCAGAATCAAAAAGCAACGCAAGTTAAAATCGATCAGGGAAGCAAAGAACTCAGATATTTTCACAGCGTGCCATGACACTCACAGCAGATCCGAAATGTGTGACACGAAGAAGACACAAGACACACGGCCCTGGTAAGCTACTACTGAACACTGTGACCTGTACCAACAGTGACTTTTTTGTGGACCCAAACGCAGACACACAAGCAGAGGCATCACCATCATCATCGATCGATTTTGGCAGGATGGAAGGACACCCAAACATGCAACTCAGTCGACCTCCTCCATCTTGCTCTCCTCGGCGGCGCCCTCGTCAAGCGCGGGCATGTCTGCGTCCTCCTCGGCAGCAGCATCCTCGTCAATGTTGAGGCCAAGCTTGAGCATCCTGTGGATCCTCGCCGCGAACGTGTTGGGGTCGTCGAGGCTGAACCCGGAGGTGAGCAGCGCCGTCTCGAAGAGCAGCAGCACTAGGTCCTTGACGGACTTGTCGTTCCGGTCGGCCTCGGCGCGCTTCCGGAGCTCCTCCATGATGCCGTTGTCCGGGTTGATCTCCATGGTCTTCTTGGAGGACATGTAGGCGCCCATGCTGGTGTCCCGCAGCGCCTGCGCCTTCATGATCCGCTCCATGTTGGCCGTCCACCCGTACTCGCCGGTGACAAGGCAGCACGGCGAGTCGACGATGCGGTCCGACACCACCACCTTCTCGACGCGGTCGCCCAGGATGTCCTTGATCACCTTGCAGAGATCCTCGAACTGCTTCTTGCGCTCCTCCCGTCGCTTCTTGGCCTCCTCGTCGTCTTCGTCCAGCTTCAGGCCCTCCTTGGTGGCCGACACCAGCTTCTTGCCATCGTACTCCTTGAGCTGCCCCACGGCGTACTCGTCGATGGCGTCCACCATGAAGAGCACCTCGTAGCCCTTCTTCTTGAGCCGCTCCAGGAACGGCGAGTTCTCCACGGCCTTCTTGCTCTCGCCGGTGATGTAGTAGATGTCCTTCTGCCCTTCCTTCATGCGCGTGACGTAGTCCTTGAGGCTCGTCATCTCGTCGCCGCTCTTGGTGGAGTAATAGCGCAGGAGGTCGGCGAGCTTGGCGCGGTTCTGCGAGTCCTCGTGGATGCCCAGCTTGATGTTCTTGGAGAAGGCGTCGTAGAACTTGGCGTAGTCCTCCTTGTTCTCCGCGATCTCGAAGAACATCTCGATGCACTTCTTGACGAGGTTCTTGCGGATGACCTTGAGGATCTTGTTCTGCTGCAGCGTCTCGCGGGAGATGTTGAGCGGCAGGTCGTCGGAGTCGACGACGCCCTTGACGAAGCCGAGCCACTCCGGGATGAGCTCCTCGCAGTTGTCCATGATGAAGACGCGGCGGACGTAGAGCTTGATGTTGTTGAGCTTCTTGCGCGTGTCGAACAGGTCGAAGGGCGCGCGGCGGGGCACGAACAGGATGGCCTTGAACTCCAGCTGCCCCTCCACGGCGAAGTGCTTCACGGCGAGGTGGTCCTCCCAGTCGTTGGTCAGCGACTTGTAGAAGGAGGCGTACTCCTCGCGCGTGATCTCCTCGGGCTTGCGCAGCCAGATGGGCTTCTGCTTGTTGATCTGCACCCACTCGTGCGTCACCTCCTTCACCTTCTTCTTCTTCTTGTCTTTGCTGTCCACCTCCTCGACGTCACCCTCCTTCTTCTCTTTGCCATCCTCCTCATCCTCGTCGTCGCTGATCTCCTTCTCGACGGTCTTCTCGGTCCAGAGGTAGATGGGGTAACTGATGAACTCCGAGTGCTTCTTGACGAGGTCCTTGAGGCGTCGCTCCTCCAGGTACTCGAGCTGGTCGTCCTTGAGGAAGAGCGTGATCTTGGTGCCCCGGCCAAGCCGCTCCCCCGTGGTATCGAGCGTGACGGTGAAGGAGCCACCGGCCTGGGACTCCCAGACGTACTGCTCGTCGTCGTTGTGCTTGGTGGTGACCACGACCTTGTCGGCGACGAGGTAGGCGGAGTAGAAGCCGACCCCGAACTGGCCGATCATGGACACGTCGGTGGCGCCCGCCGCCAGCGCCTCCATGAACTCCTTGGTGCCCGACCGCGCGATGGTGCCGAGGTTGTTGACGAGGTCCGACTTGGTCATGCCCACGCCGGAGTCGATGATGGACAGCGTCTTGCTGGCCTTGTCCGGGACCAGCCGGATGAAAAGCTCCGGCTGCGCGTCCAGCTTCGACTTGTCCGTCAGGCTCTCGAACCGGATCTTGTCAAGCGCCTGCAATGCCATTGCCATGGTTTAGATTGTTGTCGAAACAGAGCAGCTGAACAAAATGCAAACAGAGAATCGATTGATCACATGAATTGATCAGCAAAGAATGAGGATTGAGGAACTTACATCTGATGCGTTGGAGATGAGCTCCCTGAGGAAGATCTCCTTGTTGGAGTAGAAGGTGTTGATGATGAGGGAGAGAAGCTGGTTGATCTCGGCCTGGAACGCGAAGGTCTCCGTCTCCGCGCCACCGGCCATGTGCACGTCCGCAGACGCCATTATTGCCTGCCCTGCTTGTGCTTGCTCTCTACGAGACCTGCTGTTGGTGAATCGAATCGAATGTTTGGTTGTCGCGGCTGGATTGCTGAAAGGGAGGCAATCGATCGATCGCTCGATTGATGCTTGCACGCCGAGGTCGGAGGAATAGATGGCTGCCTTTATAGGAGGGCAGTGGATGGATCAGGGAGGGAGGGTTCGCAGGTGTTCCAGTGTCTTCGCAAGCTTTCCCGTGCTCGCCGGCTATTCCAGAGCCTTCGGCGTGGCGGTGGGGGAAACGGCAGGGGACATCCCAGCCGCTTTCCCGAAGCTTCTGCGGGTTTCTTGTTTCATTCTGGGTGGATGGGTGTGGAAGGGGTAGCCCAAATGCAACGGATCAAATTGACTAGAGGCCCAGTTCGGTGGTTCCATTTGACTGACTATGCTCATGTATGGACCGGATTACCATTTCAGATGAAAAACTCGTGGGCCAAACTGAGCTAAACTTACTGTTTTACCCCAGTGAACTGGCGGCGCTTCTTTTATCCATCCAATATCTGCACCAACGCTGCCCATGGCGCTCCCACCGCGTCCTCTGTGCGTCGCTGCCCAGCTCCGCATTGCTGGTGAGCTCGACGCTGTCGGCGATCACACCGGTGACCTCTACGTGGCACTCACCCGCCACCCCTGCCGCCCCCACCTGCCCTCTGTGCGTCGCCGCCCAGCTCCGCGCCATCAAGCCTCTATTCGCCGAAGCAGCAAGTAGATGTTTGCGCTGAAAGAGTCTGTTGCAAAAGTATGTTTCAAGTGTTTCAGGTGTTTTAGAGGTGTGTTGCCAGTGTTTTATATAGATTTTGCAAAAGTATATTGGGATATTGCACATGTTACTGAAAGGATCAAGATGCCCAAGAGGGGGGTGAATTGGGCTTTTCTAAAAATTAATTGCAAGAATTAAATCCTACAAGCCGGAATTCACTCCTAGTGCCTACTTGTGTTCCTAGAGATTCTACCAGTAAAAGTTTTGCACCCTAGTTTTCAATCCTAGTCTAGCATGGCAATTCTAGGAAAGTAAATCAAGCAATGAATGTAAATACGAGAATGTAAATGCTTGAAAGTAAGGGCAAGGAACACGGCGATGTTTTTCCGAGGTATTGGAGAGTCACCACTCCCCACTAGTCCTCGTTGGAGCACCCGCGCAAGGGTGTAGCTCCCCCTTGATCCGCGCAAGGATCAAGTGCTCTCTATGGGCTGATTCTTCGACACTCCGTCGCGGTGAATCGTCCAAAACCGCTCACAAGATGAGTTGGGTCATCCACAAGCTCCACCGGATGATCACCAAACTCCCAATCACCACCAAGCCGTCTAGGTGATGGCGATCACCAAGAGTAACAAGCTAGAACTCTCACTTTGACCACAACGAGCCTAATGAGAAGGTGGATGCACACTTGCTACTCTCTAATCGCTAGTGAGGAACTCTCAAGCTTTGATTCTCAAAACACAATTCTCACTAGAGCTCTTGCACTCCCTTGCACTCCAAAAGTGTTTCTCAGCTGATCAAATGAGCAAGAGACCTCTAAAAGAGGTGGTGGGGATGTATTTATACACCCCACAGTCGAAACGAACCGTTACCTGCCAACTCAGCAAAAAACGGGGTGACCGGACGCGCCGGTCGCCGTAACGGTCGAAATTCGGAAATCTCGGCTGAGTGACCGGACGCGCCGGTCAGGGGTGACCGGACGCGTCCGATCGTGCAGGGAGCTTACTGTAACGAGACCGGACGCGCGACCGCGTCCGATCGGTGATGACCGGACGCGTCCGGTCGTTGCAGGACCTTACTGGAACGTGACCGGACGCGCCGATCACACCCAGGTCGCGTCCGATCGGAAGGTTTCCCTCAAGTGACACGTGTCGGCCCTGACCACCGCGTCCGGTCCTCGCAAGGGCCACGTCCGGTCGTCAGCGCCGAAACGCAGTCGCGGTTTTGAACTGACCGGACGCGTCCGGTCAAGCCGAGAACTGCGTCCGGTCAAGGGAAAAACCCTCTAAACTCTCTGAAACGCGACGCAACTTGAACCAAGTTGCTTCCAACTGAACTTTGAGCTACTCTAGAGCTGCCTAGTGCTAAGTTTGACAAGTGTGCACCACACCTAAGCATAAGACTCACCTAGGTCAAGCTACCCGCTCATGCTCCCCTTTATAGTACGGCCAAAAGAGAAAACGAAGATCCTAACGACTATTCCGAATGTAACTCAACACCTCGACATCCGAAACTAACCGTCCTTAATCTTGATGTCACTCCTTTGAAAACCGAATCGATTTCCATTAAGGGGCATGAATACCATGGTGCCCAAAGCAGTTATCACCTCCATGACCTAACTTACCAAAGTTTCTGCAAAACACACGTTAGTCATAGTAATAAAGCGTTGTCATCAATTGCCGAAACCAACTCTCGGGGCCTAGATGCTTTCAGTTACAATGGCTATACACGTATGTTTCGAGTGTATGTTCCAAATGTTTTATATATATCAGATGTATGTTGCAAGTTTTTTTTCATCTGGATGTTGCAAAAGTAGATCTAGATGTTGCATATACATGCATGTTACAAGCATATATTTCAAATGTTTCAGGTGTTTCATACGTCAGTTGTAAGTGTTTCATCTGGATGTTGTACATGTTTGCAATGACTTTTAAGTGTTTTGCAAACGTTTCAGACGTATGTTGCAACTGCTTCGGCTGTTTTTGGGCGTATATTGTAAGTGTTTCATCCGGGTGTTACAAAAGTAGAACTGATGTTACATATGTTGCAATGAGACCCACCTGCTACAGCTACTGGGTGATGTCCGAGCAACGCTGACCCGTTGCTGGGGCGCCGCAGAGAGAGCACAGACGAGCGCGTGAGAAACCAAGCCCAGGCATGGGGCCCACGTGGTGGGGCGCACGAAAAACAGACGGCGCGAGCTCTTTCTCTTGCGCGCGGCATCGTCTGATTTTAGGGTCCTAGACCGAACGTTCGGGTACTAGCAATTTCACTTTAAAAATCAATAAGGCCATCTTTTTTCTATAACAAAAGGCCATCTATTGTCAGTGAGGAACTAGCTGGAACGAGCATTATGATCCTTGAGCTACTCAATGCTCTGTAAAAAAATTGTTGCTGTTGCAAAAAAAAAATGCTCTGTGATTTAGCATAGAACAGGAGCCAATATGATTTCTTACCTTGAAAAAAAATGGTTCGCAATTGTTGCACATTGGCTTCTACGGGTTTTATGGTTCTGGGATATGGCCATGCACTGTTTGTTATGCTCGCTATTACTGGCTGGAAAGCTAAATTTCAAATTTGAAATGTTGACCGGTTGCTATATACTCCCTCTATCCCTATTTATTTGTCGTTATGGTTTGCGTGCTGCTCAAATTGTTTAAAATTTGACTAGATTTGTAGAAAATATTAGCACATTTATATCTCTAAATAAATTTATTATGAAAATAGATTCGACAATCTATCTAATGGTACTAATCATGCACTATAAATATTAATATTTTCTTGTATATATCTGGTCAAAGTTGAGTGTGTTTGACTTTTGATAGCGAGAACGACAGATAAAAAGAGACGGAGGGAGTACAGTCAACACCTTTTGTGTTTATAAAAATATTCAAAATTTTCATTTAAATGTTGAGCTGGTTTTCAAATTGTTGAATGGGGTTTTGATATTTTTAAATTTATTTGTTTAAGTAATGATAAAGACTAACTACCGTGAGGTGATCACAAGTGAAGTGACAAAGAAAAGAGAAAAGTAAAAAAAAAAACAGCCAGGTGCCTTGCCAGGCTAACCTTTTCGATCTGGGCCGACTTCTGCAATCTAGGCTGTCACCTTTGTTCATCAGCTTCTGCGTTTAAGTGTGGCCCGGTCTGGAAAACGGTACATGGGCTTGGTGGGCTATAAAATATATGCACGCCAAACAACATTTACAATTCTTGTGTCTATCGTGAAATTCTTTTCTACGATCTGAATTTCCTTTCCACATCCTCTGAGCTTACAAGTCTCATCCAATGGTGAAAACCAATGGAAAACTATTAGCACAAATTATTCTGACTACAAATAAAGTGTTCTTATTGAATCCACTACACCACTCCTTTTTTTTGTTAACTCATCCGAGCTTATGGAAAGTGGCCGAGGGTGAGGTGAAACAGGGCGCGGGGCAACTTATGTCGTGTTTGGTTTGATAATAACTTTGAGACGTTATCCATTCACAAGGCAATCTGAATCTGTCAAATTTATATACAAGTTAATGGTTTACTTTATATTACCTTTCATAATGTCATATGTAGGTAATTTCAAGTAGTTTTTGGGGGTTACTTTTGCAAAATCTTTTATACTGATAGATGTGTGAATTTGCGATACACATTTTTATGATTATTTTAAATAATAATCTTTCATGACAATAGTGGTGAGTGATTTGTATGAAAAGTTAAAGTGTTACTTTATATATTTGCAGAGATGTTGTTGCAGAGGCAGGTGCTGAGGCTGCCTTTGTAAAGCCTTATTGCTCGTCTTTGCAGAGCTTTCTCATACTAGACAGTAGGGCAGGATACTGATGACAAAACTTCTTAGACACATATTAGCGGGTATAAGAAAGTACATATGCAAGTTTCTTGACGGTGCTTATATGGTAAAATTTTAGTCTTTATCATTAAATCTAGATTTTTTTTTGGGGGGGGGGGGAGGGCATATGCACTCATAACTACATATGTGTGTGACCTGATACCTAAATGTTTTGGCGTGCTATGGCAAACTGACTTGCTAGTGTCTGCTCCTCTATCACTTCACCCATTCTTGGAGAGTCGCCAAGTCAGTATCTCTTTTTCCATGAGCTTCTTAAGCATAGCAAACAAGTCGCCCACCGCTTCTTCATCTGAAGTCAGTAGGGAAATCGCTTCCTCAGCGTAGGATTGATGAAATATGTACATACTACTGAGCTAACTTAGTAAGCACACTCACTTGGTCTGGTTTCGAAGAACCCCCATTTAAGGGTGAAGCTACATGTATAGCTGTGGGAGCATATCCCCCGCCCCCCCACCAAAATACATTTTAGTGATATAAAGTCTAACCATATTTGATCAGCGACATCAAGAATCTCCTCCAAGGACAATCCCTCCAAGTGTGAGGTTGAGCGTGCCTGCGAGGATAGCCTTTTTCAAAGAAAGTCCGAGTATCACAGCTAGTTTTCCGTCGTATGACTCCCCGAGATATAAAACGGGTTGACTTGGAGAGTGGCCAAGTCCACGAGCTTCTTGAAAATCGCAAACAGGTCAACAATCGCTTGCTCATCTGGCCTTAGTAGGGCGCTTGCTTCCTCCACGTAGGATTGATAAAATATGTACTACTTAGCTAAGTTAGTAAGCACATTCACCATATTTAGTGATATAAAGTCTGAAATTCCACTATATTTGTCCCTCCCTCGAAATACACTCGGAAGCAATACACTCGGAAGCGTGGCAGGCTTATCCCGGCCTAAACCGAACATAGCCTTAGTTATTCTGTAATGCATGTACGTGAGCAGCTTGGCTGGTTGTGCATGTAGATGTATATATATAGGCAACGTATTAGGTGAAAACCACACTCTTCGTGAAAACTCGTGCAAATCACGGTAAAAATGTCGTCTAAATTCACCAAAAAAATCACATATGTAGATGATATGATGATACACAACCTTGTAAAATATCTTGTCCAAACTCGACTTCGTTTATGAGATATAAAAATAACAAATTTCAAGCCATAAAATTGTCTAGAAATTTGTTATTTTTATATCTCACAAACGAAATCGAGTTTGGACAAGATATTTTACAAGATTGTGTATCATCATATCATCTATATATGTGATTTTTATGGTAAATTTAAACGATATTTTTACCATTGTTTGCACGGGTTTTCACGAAGGGTGCAGTTTTCACCTGATACGTTGCCATATATGTATAAATATATGTATGAGTATCCAATGCCGTGGGACGTGTCTTAGCCTGCCCGTGCAAAGTGGTGAAGAAACCGGCTCCTTTTGGTGTATATGACGACCTCGATGGGTGAGAGACCAAAGCCTATCTATATATAATTAGATATATGCCTGTGCGTTGCACGGAGGCCATATTTTTACTCACGTGCAATTATTTTCAAAAAATAATAAAAAACTACACAAATTTATATTGGTGACCCTAAACTATTTCTAATTTTTTATATATATATGGAATATTTCTAAATTTTTTTATATATATACGGAACCATGTTATCATTTCATGTACTCTCCACGTCCTTGTCCTCTTTTTCACGTTGGAGTGTTTGTCCGCAAGGATTTGTTTTTTTTTCTCGTCGTTTGCGTTCGCGTACGCCCCTTGCGGCCATGAAGCTCCACAATGGCACTCCTTTGTCACAAATGATCTCCGTCACCGTTGGCACAATGGAACTCGCGTGCGTCCTGCTTGCCCTCGCCGTCGTCTCGCTCTACGACATCAACTTCGCTGATAGTTACGAGTACATACACCACACCTCCTCTTCTTCCTCTGCACCATCGTCAACGATGTCTCCGCTTACCACCTCCTTGTCTTCGAAGGTGTCTCAGGTCAACTCCTCCTCGTCTTCGCCGTCTCCGACCACCGCCACGCAGGCATGCGACCTTATGCGGGCCAATGTGTGCCAGACGAGGAGGCGTCTAGTAACGTGCCTGTTCATCGACTACCTCCTCCAGAATATCATGAAAATGCGCGTGGATTTATTAAGTACATGCGACGTGGGTGCTGATTGGACTGGATGCCGTAATCGGTTAAGAGACTAAGTTTTTTCAGGGGCAAACTCGATGAACGGTTTTATCGGCTTATAATCAGTTCGTTTTTATGATTTTGGATGTAGAACATTTTGTTTTGGAAACAATTTTTTTTGTTGTATATGATTTTCGATGTGGAAGAGTTTGTTTCTGAAATGGTTTTTTTTTCTGCTGTATCTTTTTTTGCAAACTTTTTTTTGCTGTATTTTTTTGGAAACAGGGACGTGGAAGAGTTTGTTTCTGAAATGGATTTTTTTTGCTGTGTATATGTTTTTCCGGAAACGTTTTTATGCCGTGTTTGATTTTTTTCGGTTTGGAAATGGGGAGGTTGGTTTTTTTACTGTTTTTTTGTCATGGGGCGGGGCGACGCAGACGATAGCTGTAGGGATTTTTTAGTGTATAGATAGATAGATAGATAGATAGAAAGAAGATAGCTACCTATGTGGACGTGGCGATCCTGTACACAATGATCGTCTCCCTTTTTAGGTGGTCCGATCCGGATTGCATGTGGACAGGCTAAGACTATCCGCACTTATGATCCTCTATACATCCTAGTTATCAAGATTCTCTCCTCTATACTCTTTTCTCTCGCACTCATCCATCCTCTGTATCATCCTCTATCCACTGTGGGGCCCACTTGTCACTTTATCTAAACATATCCATGTGAGATCTTGTTTTGAAGAATTTATTGAAATGAATTTAATGGTGCAATCAGAATTTCATTTGGTTTTTTGTTTGTGAGTTATAATAGTTTTTAGTTGCTTGAAACGGTGGGGCCCGCACATGCTGTCTCTGTCTGCCGCGCATCCTCTCTCCCTCCCACGTGCTGTGTCCTGGTGCATGGTGGGCTCCAGCGGTATCGGACGAACGCCATTCCTGTACATATAGCGGATAGACGTTGCTTGCGGACCGTATACCAGACACCGGTGCGGCGATTTTTTACGCTACGTCGTCCTGCAGGATAGGGATAGAGTACCCGGTGATCCGGAATTTTTCTTTTGGCCAAGACCAATCCGGATTTTGCATGTGGGCTTGCACGTGCACCGTATATCCTGGGGGGCAAGCGTCCGGAATTTTCCTTTTGGCAAGACCGATCAACGTATTCTCGGGGGCAAGCACGTACATGATGTAAGTTGTGGACGAAACCCTCTGAGGTTTTTTAGGTGGTACTAGATATATAATATCCTCTATAAATTATCCTACTTAATATTACTATATGCTAACCAACCACTTTGTTGGACAGCTAGCTGTCCCTGGCTTTTGGGCCACTGAGCTTCAAACTGTATATGACCGTAAGTGCCCGAAATTTCAATGGCTACGTACTACACATCCATCATATCCAGAGGATAAGTCGATTTGGGTTTCAACTTTGAACTCGTGGAACGGCACCACCATCCAATACACCACCGTCAGGCTCCCGCTACTCTGTCCCACAGCCTTTACACCTCCTGCATCCTTACGTCCACAACGCATATGCGTCCATCCATCATCTCCGAGTAGGCACCAATGAGGGGCCAGACGTCACGCTGCCGAATATAGTCATGGCAGCGTCAGATGGCGAGCTCCAATAGTGGTTTTGTTTGCATCTTTTTGTGCTAACAGGCCGTCTTCACAAGATTGGGCCGGATGCAGGTCGCTAGAACTCAAAATCTGTCTTCACAAGATCGCCACAAGATCTGTCTTCACAAGATCACCACAAGATCGGTCGTCACAAGAAAGATTAAGGCATATTAATTAGCAGTACAGGAGCATCTGCAGGCGGGCAGGCGGCAACCATCCACCAGGGCCCTTGCATCAGATAAGTGGAAGGTAAAAAGTGGCGCTATCCGTGAGGTTGCCCTTGTCAATGTGGAGTGTTGTTTGGCAAATACCGTCAAAGCAGGTAGATAGGGAAAATGGGAAATATATATAGATTAAATGTCATGAATCAAATAAACGGTATTCTTCCGGAACAGAAAATCAATCCACATATTCTTTGTTGTACCTTGTTCATTTTTATATATAATTTTAACATATAATCTTTTTATATGAATCATATATTTTTTTTATCATATATATGGTAACAAGAATGTAATATCCACAAAGCATGATCACTGAAACAGAATTTGCAACCACCTATGTCTGTAATTGCCATATCAGTACATACATACCTATACCAAATATTGTACCGTGTTCATTGTATTTAATTAATTAGGTTCAACTTTGCAAGACTGATGTGTATATAAATTGATGTATGACGAAGTACTTTTTATAGACACTTTTTTTAGAACAAGTACTTTTTATAGACATTTTTTAAGAACAAGTACTTTTTTTTATAGATACGTGCGTGGCGTATGTGCATTTTCACTAGTCCTCTATAAATAATCATATTTAATAGTATTACTATATGCTAACCAACCACTTTGTTGGACAGTTGTCCCTGGCTTTTGGGCCACTGAGCTTCAAACTGTATGAACGTAAGTGCCCAAAATTTCAATTGCTACGTACACATGACACATCCATCATATCGAGAGGATAAGTCCGATTTGGGTTTGAACTTCGAACTCGTCGAAGGGCACCGTAACAGCTGCCTTCGTCCGTAGAACAACACGCCACTAAGGCTCGGCTCGGCTCGTTTTGGTTCGTAAGGATAACGAGATAGTTCGGCTCGGCTCGTTATCTTAACGAGTCAGAAAGTCAGCTCGGCTCAGTTCGTTATGAGCTCGAGCTGGCTCGTTAGGCTCGCGAGCCAGGTATAAAAAATACACAAAATATAATATTTGCATTTATCTAAAGCTTAAAAATATTAATAATATAAAATAATATATTCAATAACCTTAAATCGAATAAAATATTCATATGAGCTAACATATCATCCATTTGTGAAGTACAAGACATGAAGTAATACAAAACTAATATAAGTTATGATGATTTTTTCCCTAAAACTACGGCTCGTTTGGCTCGCGAGCGGCTCACGAGCCAACTCGAGTTGGCTCGTTATAGCTAACGAGCTAAAATCCTAGCTCGGCTCGACTCGTTATTATAACGAGCCGAGCCGAGCCGAGCCGAGCCGAGCCAGCCACGAGCCGAACGAGCTAACGAGCTTCGAGTTTTTCGTCCAGCCTTACACGCCACCGTCGAAGCAGCCACCAACCACGCCACGTCAGGCTCCCGCTACTGTCCCACAGCATTTACACCTTTTTTTTTTTACAGAAACAGCCTTTACACCTTATGCATCCTTACGTCCACATCGCATATACGTGCATCCATCCATCCATCTCCGAGTAGACACAAAGGACCAATGAGGAACCCGACGTCACGCCGCCGACGATAGTCATGGCAGCCCTTGTCAATGTGGAGTGTTGTTTGGCAAATACCGTCAAAGATAACCAACATTTGCCGCCTACTGATTTTGCCATAGCTCGGTAGAGAAAATAATATTGCCGGCACAAGAAAACCCAACTACTGATTTTTTTTTTAAAAAAGTATACAAACTGACCTAATTTAACCAACATTTGCATATTCAATATCACAAACAGATGCACGTTTATATATACATATAATTAAGTTCAATCAAAAAGTCTTATAGGTTCATAAAATCCATAGAAGCAAACCCTTTTCTCCTAAAATTTGTGGTACATACATATGAATATGATAGCTAGTGCAGGGCTCCAAAATCCTTGTGCTTCAGAACCTGCCAATTCTTTTGGAGGCATCTGTCCACTTCGAGCATCATGACTGAGTTGACCACCGTCACGACTGAGGCAACTGAGAAGAAGCTAGACACTCCTCTTTTTTTTTCGAAACCTAGACACTCCCATTGATGATGCTGTTGTTCGGCTCAGTTCAAATTGAGAATGAGGAGAGAGATGGCTCCCTGACTTCCTGGGTTGACAAGTCAGCTGCACTGCCAGCTCGGACCTCCGATGCAGAGGATTGTGCTCTTTTGCCAAAGGGGGAGTCATGAGAGTATGCATGAACATGTAGAAAGCAAGCAGTCGGCCTGGTAGGGGCCTATACCTATGCACGCAACTCTGAATACGATTTCTATAGGGGCACAACTGCAATAGTAGCACTTCAATGTGTGGAACGTATCCATAGAGCCCGTTCGTTTCGCTGAAAAGTTATGGCTGAAAGTATTATTCGCTGATTTATTGTGAAAGAAAAACACTATTCTGACAAAAAATACAAGCTAAAAAGTACGGATTAAAAGACAAGCGAACATTGCCCTAGTTTAAATGGACAGACGGCATGGACATATTGCCCAAAATGTGACGGGAGTGTATACGTGCAGACTCAAATTTCTTGTTAGTTCTTTATCCTAGTCGAGTTCATCTTACTGAACATTTGAATGCAGAGTCAGCAAACATTCAGAATTTCCATGTTGAATCTTTAAACAGGGAGTGCCGCCTGCTCAATGTGTCAATTTTTAGCAAATTGTTTTCAGACTAAAGAGTGAATCATCAGAACAGGCAACTTGAAACCTGAGGTACGTATATACTCCCCCCGTCCAATAATAATTGCACGTCTAGGTTTGAATGCAGCAACCTAGCATAGGTGGCAAATTACCATTCTACCCCTATGCTGCCATCCTGTACAGATGAGACAGACCCTCAGAGTAGCTGCGCATACTGTCAAGCCCAGCAAATGTGTGGTCACGGTGAGTTCCACGTTGCCAGCTTTGTCCGTCCGCGGCCACTCGTTCCGTAGAGGAAATAACATACTATTAGTGCCGCACTGCCCTGTCTGAACTTTCAGAGATTCCAGGCTACTGCTGCACTCGTTCAGGTCTATGAGAACCGATTATTTTGGGAAAATTTTTAAAGTGTAAACGGGCATTTAAATTTGGACGGAGGGAGTATTTCTAAATAAACTTGACTGCTTGGGCATTTAAGTACTTAATTTCAGACAGTACAAAATAGAACGTTCAAATTTAAGTGTAATTTCCTTGTATCGAAAATAATTTGAGATTCAATACCTAACCAAATTTCTCAAATTACCATCGATGTGAGTGATGCAAATTTGTCAGTTCAGATTCAGAATCAGAAAGCAACAAAAGATCGATCAGGAAGTAGAGAACTCAGATATTGTTCCACAGCATGACATGACACTAACAGCGGATCCGAAATGTAACACGAAGAAACCAAGACTCACGGCCCTGCTTAGCTACTAGTACTCCATGATTGGGAGACTGAACACTGTGACCCGTACCAACAGTGACACTTTTTGGACCCACACGCAGACACACACCAGTAGGCATGACCATTGACCTCGACTTCAGCAGGCAGGATGAGAACTTGGATTGGGGGGAGGAGGATACTCAAACGGACTCCTCAGTCGACCTCCTCCATCTTGCTCTCCTCGGCGGCGCCCTCCTCAAGCGCGGGCATGTCGGCGTCCTCGTCGGCAGCAGCATCCTCGTCAATGTTGAGGCCAAGCTTGAGCATCCTGTGGATCCTGGCCGCGAACGTGTTGGGGTCGTCGAGGCTGAACCCCGAGGTGAGCAGCGCCGTCTCGAAGAGCAGCAGCACTAGGTCCTTGACGGACTTGTCGTTCCGGTCGGCCTCGGCGCGCTTCCGGAGCTCCTCCATGATGCCGTTGTCCGGGTTGATCTCCATGGTCTTCTTGGAGGACATGTAGGCGCCCATGCTGGTGTCCCGCAGCGCCTGCGCCTTCATGATCCGCTCCATGTTGGCCGTCCACCCGTACTCGCCGGTGACCAGGCAGCACGGCGAGTCGACGATGCGGTCCGACACCACCACCTTCTCGACGCGGTCACCCAGGATGTCCTTGATCACCTTGCAGAGATCCTCGAACTGCTTCTTGCGCTCCTCCCGTCGCTTCTTGGCCTCCTCGTCGTCCTCGTCCAGCTTCAGGCCCTCCTTGGTGGCCGACACCAGCTTCTTGCCGTCGTACTCCTTGAGCTGGCCCACGGCGTACTCGTCGATGGCGTCCACCATGAAGAGCACCTCGTAGCCCTTCTTCTTGAGCCGCTCCAGGAACGGCGAGTTCTCCACGGCCTTCTTGCTCTCGCCGGTGATGTAGTAGATGTCCTTCTGCCCTTCCTTCATGCGCGTGACGTAGTCCTTGAGGCTCGTCATCTCGTCGCCGCTCTTGGTGGAGTAATAGCGCAGGAGGTCGGCGAGCTTGGCGCGGTTCTGCGAGTCCTCGTGGATGCCCAGCTTGATGTTCTTGGAGAAGGCGTCGTAGAACTTGGCGTAGTCCTCCTTGTTCTCCGCGATCTCGAAGAACATCTCGATGCACTTCTTGACGAGGTTCTTGCGGATGACCTTGAGGATCTTGTTCTGCTGCAGCGTCTCGCGGGAGATGTTGAGCGGCAGGTCGTCGGAGTCGACGACGCCCTTGACGAAGCCGAGCCACTCCGGGATGAGCTCCTCGCAGTTGTCCATGATGAAGACGCGGCGGACGTAGAGCTTGATGTTGTTGAGCTTCTTGCGCGTGTCGAACAGGTCGAAGGGCGCGCGGCGGGGCACGAACAGGATGGCCTTGAACTCCAGCTGCCCCTCCACGGCGAAGTGCTTCACGGCGAGGTGGTCCTCCCAGTCGTTGGTCAGCGACTTGTAGAAGGAGGCGTACTCCTCGCGCGTGATCTCCTCGGGCTTGCGCAGCCAGATGGGCTTCTGCTTGTTGATCTGCACCCACTCGTGCGTCACCTCCTTCACCTTCTTCTTCTTCTTCTTGTCCTTGCTGCCCTTCTCCTCGTCGTCGTCCACCTCCTCGACGTCACCCTCCTTCTTCTCTTTGCCATCCTCCTCATCCTCGTCGTCGCTGATCTCCTTCTCGACGGTCTTCTCGGTCCAGAGGTAGATGGGGTAACTGATGAACTCCGAGTGCTTCTTGACGAGGTCCTTGAGGCGTCGCTCCTCCAGGTACTCGAGCTGGTCGTCCTTGAGGAAGAGCGTGATCTTGGTGCCCCGGCCAAGCCGCTCCCCCGTGGTATCGAGCGTGACGGTGAAGGAGCCGCCGGCCTGGGACTCCCAGACGTACTGCTCGTCGTCGTTGTGCTTGGTGGTGACCACCACCTTGTCGGCGACGAGGTAGGCGGAGTAGAAGCCGACCCCGAACTGGCCGATCATGGACACGTCGGTGGCGCCCGCCGCCAGCGCCTCCATGAACTCCTTGGTGCCCGACCGCGCGATGGTGCCGAGGTTGTTGACGAGGTCCGACTTGGTCATGCCCACGCCGGAGTCGATGATGGACAGCGTCTTGCTGGCCTTGTCCGGCACCAGCCGGATGAAGAGCTCCGGCTGCGCGTCCAGCTTCGACTTGTCCGTCAGGCTCTCGAACCGGATCTTGTCAAGCGCCTGCAATGCCATTGCCATGGTTTAGACTGTTGTTGGTGTAAACCGCAAAGCAGAGCATTTCAAACGTCGAAACCGAGCAGCTGAACAAAATGCAAACAGAGCATCGATTGATGAGCAAAGAATGAGGAGTTTACATCTGATGCGTTGGAGATGAGCTCCCTGAGGAAGATCTCCTTGTTGGAGTAGAAGGTGTTGATGATGAGGGAGAGAAGCTGGTTGATCTCGGCCTGGAACGCGAAGGTCTCCGTCTCCGCGCCGCCGGCCATGTGCACGTCCGCAGACGCCATTATTGCCCTGCTTGTGCTTGCTCTCTACGAGACCTGTTGTTGGAGAATCGAATCGAAGGTGTTGCTGAAACGGAGGCAATCGATCGCTCAATTGATGCTTGCACGCCGAGGTCGGACGAATAGATGGCTGCCTTTATAGGAGGGCAGTGGATGGATGAGGGAGGGAGGGTTCGCAGGTGTTCCAGTGTCTTCGCAAGCTTTCCCGTGCTCACCGCAGCGTCCTGCCCTGCTCTGTTTCGCGCACTCCTGGCTGTTCCAGAGCCTTCGCCTCTCTCTCTCTCTGTTCGTTGGAATCCAGGGGACATCCCAGCCGCTTTCCCGAAGCTTCTGCGGGTTTCTTGTTTCTTTCTGTGTGGATGGAGGGAAGGGGGAGCCCAAATGCAACGGATCAAATTGACTAGAGGCCCAGTTCGGTGGTTCCATTTGACTATGCTCATGTATGGGCCGGATTACCATTTCAGATGAAAAACTCGTGGGCCAAATTGGGCTAAACTTACTGTTTTACCCCAGTGAACTGGCGCTTCTTTTATCCATCCAATATCTGCGCCATCGCTGCCCATGGCGCTCCCACCACGCCGTCTGTGCGTCGCCGCCCAGCTCGGCGTTGCCGGTGAGCTCAACGCCACCAGTGAGCACACCAGTGACCTCTACGTGCCACCCACCAGCCCTCTACACCACCGCCACCTCTGCTGCCCCCACACCCGCCCTCTGTGTGCCGCCGCCTAGCTCCGCGCCAACAAGCCTCCATTCGCCGAAGCAGTAAGTAGATGTTTGCGCTGAAAGAGCATGTTGCAAAAGTATGTTTCAAGTGTTTTAGAGGTATGTTGCCAGTGTTTTATATATATTTTGCAAAAGTATATTGGGATATTGCACATGTTGCAATGGCTATACACGTATGTTTCGAGTGTATGTTCTAAATGTTTTATATGTATCAGACGTATGTTGCAAGTTTTTTCATCTGAATGTTACAAAAGTAGATCTAGATGTTGCATATACATGCATGTTACAAGCATATATTTCAAATGTTTCAGGTGTTTCATACGTCAGTTGTAAGTGTTTCATCTGGATGTTGCATATGTTTGCAGTGACTTTTAAGTGTTTTGCAAATGTTTCAGACGTATGTTGCAACTGTTTCAGCTGTTTTCGGGCTTATATTGCAAGTGTTTCATCCGGGTGTTACAAAAGTAGAACTGACGTTACACATGTTGCAATAGGACCCACCTGCTGCAGCTACTGGGTGACGTCCGAGTGACATGGGCTCGTTGCTGGGGCGCCGCCGAGAGAGCATAGACGGGTGCGTGAGAAACCGAGCCCAGGCATGGGGCCCACGTGGTGGGGCGCGCGAAAAACAGACGGTGCGAGCTCTTTCTCTTGCGTGTGCGGCATCGTCTGATGCTACCGTTCTAGACCGAACGTCTGAGTGCTAGCAATTCTGCTTTAAAAATCAATAAGGCCTTCTGTTTTCTATAACAAAAGGCCGTCTATTGTCAGTGAGGAACTAGCTGGAACGAGCGTTATGATCCTTGAGCTACTCAATGCTCTGTAAAAAAAAATTGTTGCTGTTGTAAAAAAATGCTCTGTGATTTAGCATAGAACCGGAGCCAATATGCTTTCCTACCTGAAAAAAATGGTTCGCAATTGTTGCACATCCAGATACGGCCATGCACTGTTTGTTATGCTCGCTATTACTGGCCGGAAAGCTAAATTTCGAATTTGAAATGTTGACCGGTTGCTATATACTCCCTCTATCCTTATTTATTTGTCATTATGGTTTGCGTGCTGCTCAAAGTTTTTAAAGTTTGACTAGATTTATAGAAAATATCAGCAACATTTATATCTCCAAACAAATTTATTATAAAAATAGATTCGACAATCTATCTAATGATACTAATCATACACGATAAATATTAATATTTTCTTGTATATATCTGGGCAAAGTTGAGTATGTTTGACTTTTGATAGCGAGAACGACAGATAAAAAGGGACGGAGGGAGTACAAGTCAACACCTTTTGTGTTTATAAAAAATATTCAAAATTTTCATTTAAATGTTGAGCTAGTTTCCAAATTGTTGAATGGGGTTTTGATATTTTTAAATTTATTTGTTTAAGTATTGATAAAGACTAACTACCGTGAGGTGATCACAACTCACAAGTGACAAAGAAAAGAGAAAAGTAAAAAACAAACAGCGAGGTGCCTTGCCAGGCTAACCTTTACGATCTGGGCCGACTTCTGCGATCTAGGCTGTCACCTTTGTTCATCAGCTTCTGCGTTTAAGTGTGGCCCGGTCCGGAAAACGGTACATGGGCTTGGTGGGCTATAAAATATATGCACGCCAAACAACATTTACAATTCTTGTGTCTATCGTGAAATTCAGTATATGCACGCCAAACAACATTTACAATTCTTGTGTCTATCGTGAAATTCTTTTCTACGATCTGAATTTCCTTTCCACATCCTCTGAGCTTACAAGTCTCATCCAATGGTGAAAACCAATGGAAAACTATTAGCACAAATTATTCTGACTACAAATAAAGTGTTCTTATTGAATCCACTACACCACTCCTTTTTTTTTTAACTCATCCGAGCTTATGGAAAGTGGCCGAGGGTGAGGTGAAACAGGGCGCGGGGGCAACTTATGTCGTGTTTGGTTTGATAATAACTTTGAGACGTTATCCATTCACAAGGCAATCTGAACCTGTCAAATTTATATACAAGTTAATGGTTTACTTTACCTTTCATAATGTCATATGTAGGTAATTTCAAGTAGTTTTTGGGGGTTACTTTTGCAAAATCTTTTATAATGATAGATGTGTGAATTTGAGATACACATTTTTATGATTATTTTAAATAATAATCTTTCATGACAATAGGGGTGAGTGATTTGTATGAAAAGTTAAAGTGTTACTTTATATATTTTTCAGATGGAGATCTTTTACAATGGTTGGGATCGCTTCCTATCGCCTCCCATCGCTTCCGCAAAATAGCCATTTTGTTAATTTTATTCATCGTAGGGTAATATGGTTATTGTGCACAGCCCTCCCCCAAGCAGTGGCACGAGATCCCCCAGTAGCGCGAGCTCCCTTGGCGGTATGGTTGAAGTAATTAAGCACCCTTTCTCCTCCCTTCTTGTTGTGCCAAGGCGAGCACCAGATGAACCCTAGCTTAATCTATTTGGCAATTTGTATTTCGATATGTTCTAATCACAAGCGTATGCATGCATTAATTCTATTACTAACTCTGATACTTTTTTCGGAAATTATGGATGCTTTTCTGGGTCCTCCACCCCTGACTAGCACCTGGATTTCGTGTTGTTTGCCATCTTCTTAGCAGTAACAGGCTGTAGAAACTATGCTATAATTGATGCATAATCTAAAAGTATAGCCAGATCCTGAATATTCCTATTGCAAAATAGAATAAAGCAACATTGTATAAATTGTGATTACAACATAACTGTGTTATCAACCAAGTAGAGAAATAATATACACACCGACCCACAAGCACAAAGACTCAGAAAAATACTTGTGTAATGTAATTTGCTTTGATAAACAATTCCTAGATAATGGCTCCTAGATTAAACCATACATTGCTTCTCCCATCTTCTAAATTGGCCAATGACAAGTCAATGCAAAGCCAAAAAAAGTACACATAGAAGTAAAGATAATTGTTGAAATGCAATCCTTTATCCATATAAAAAATGATAAATCTTTGATCTAGTAACCAATTTTCTTGAGGCCAATTGTGTTTATACACTAAATCAGCAGAAAATAATCATAGAATAGGCTCTGCTTAAACAAAAAAATCTGAACTCTGAGTTAGTGATCAAAATTACCAAACTTTAGGACCTTTTATCTCCTAAACCATTGAGAGTTAGACCTGAAACCTTAAACCAAAATGGTAGAGCTATATACCAAGAATAATTGTTGTTAAAGCCAAATAAGTTGTTTACACATGAAATTGAGAGGAAGGGATCAATGAACAGAATTGGTTCAGGGTCTAATCCTGAGCGCCTGAGCCCACTACTGAATCAGCCACTACTGGATACGCGTTCTTTGCCGAGTGTTTGAAACACTCGGCAAAGCCCTATTTACACTCGGCAAAGACTTTGTCGAGTGTTGCACTCGGCAAAGGACACACGGCAAAAAAACTGTCGGCAAAGCCTTCTTTGCCGAGTGTCTTTTATCGGGCACTCGGCAAAGGCTTTGCCGAGTGCCTGACACTCGGCAAAGTTTGAACTGAAAAAAACAAAAAAAAGCAAATTTTTTTTTACGGAAGGACCCAGTCTGCTGAGCAGATTACGGGAGCACCCACCAACATCACATATTTTTTTGCTTGAAAATCACGTAAGGTGCGGCCAACAAGATTCGATCCTGCGACCTGCGGCCAACAAGATTCGATCCTGCGACCTGCGCCCCGTGACTTACCACCGCCTCCGCTGACCGCTTGACCTATTTGATTTTCATGTACAAATATGATATTTGCTCTTGTTATGTTATCTATCTCCGATACTAAAGTGATTATTTGCCACATTAAACGATCTCAAATTAAAAAGTTGTCAACTACAAAGTTTCATAACTTTTCGAGATCTACAACTTTCATTTAGGGTGTTTTTCCATCCAAGGTCGTTTGAAAATTTTGAATTTCAAATTTCAGAAATTCAAACATATTTTTGCATGACAAAATGATTTCAAATTAAAAAGTTGTCAACAACAAAGTTTCATAACTTCTCGAGATCTACAACTTTCATTAAGGGTGTTTTCCCATCCGATGTCGTTTGAAAAATTCGAATTTTAAAATTTTGAAATTCAAAATGAACTCATGAGAAGGTAGTTTTGCATGACAAAATGAACTCAAATGAAAAGGTTGTCAACTACAAACTTTCATAACTTTTTGAGACCTACAACTTTTGTTTAGGTTGTTTTTCCATCCGAGGTCTTTTGAAAAATTCGAATTTCAAAATTTTAAAATTCAGATACAGTTTTGCATGACAGGATAATTTCAAATTAAAAAGTTTTCAACTACAAAGTTTCTTAACTTCTCGAGATCTACAAAGTTTATTTTGGTTATTTAATTTATGTACAAATTTACTTTCACTTTCTCGAGATCTACAAAGTTTATTTTGGTTGTTTTATTTTTATAAACTACAAGAGAGAGATCTAAAATTTATGTACAAATTTAATTTCACTTTCTCGTATGAAGAAATGACCTAAACAAAAAATGTTCATCTTGATGAGTTCTACAACTTTGTAGTTGAAAACTTTTTCATTTAAATTAATTTACTGCTTCAAATTTTGATTTGAAATTTGTCTTTGCCGAGTGCTTTAAAAAAAACACTCGGCAAAGACCTTCTTTGCCAAGTGTCAAGAAAAAACACTCGGCAAAGAAGCTCTTTGCCGAGTGCCAAAAAAAAAACACTCGGCAAAGAGTCTTTGCCGAGTGTTTTTTTTTGGCACTCGGCAAAGAGCTTCTTTGCCGAGTGCCCGAAAAAGAACACTCGGCAAACCATTTAGCACTCGGCAAAGTTCCGTTCTCCGGTAGTGAGCGGCAACAGCTTCAGCAAGCAGCAGTGAAGGACTGCAGGTCATAGGAGCCGCCCGTTGCGGCTGCTCCTTGCTCACCGTCCGCCGCCGCTGCCTCTTGCCCGCCACCTGCCGTGGCCGCCCACCGAAGCTACCCACCGCGATTCCCCAAAGCAGGTGCCCGCCGCCACCCTGCCCTCGCCCTATTTGGAGGATGGAGGCGGGTGGATGGTGCCTGTAGGATGGCGGCGGGCAGATGCGGTGACAGGCGTACGACGGCGCGCGGTTGGGGCGACTGGTGAACGGCAGCAGGTGAAACCCTAGAAAAAGTTTTTTTAATTAACAAGAAGATATTCATCTTACTATAGTACTTGAATCATACACCCTAACTATATTACTCAAAACATTATTTTTACAATTACGGATTTACCATTTTACCCTTGATTAAATAAAAGAAGTACGAAAACGGAATTACCACTCCTTTATTTGGAGTCCTAATCCCCTCAATTTTGGAGGTGATGGGAGGCGATGTGATGGCTATTATATACTGGTGATGATGAATAGAGTATACCACAAATTAAAAGTCAAGTATTTATGATTTTTGTCTAAAATTCTAGTCTTTATCATTTTTTTCATTTCGTGTCTCACAAGGATTAACATGAATACTCTGGTTAAAATTAAGATTATAGACTATAGAGGAAATAACTACTACTCTATGCCAGTGCATTGAAGATTGATGAGACAATATATCTTAATTGGTGTGCTGCGTGCAAGATGAAGGTAGAAAGAGACAGAGATCATTTCTAGTTCATTTTTACCCAAATCCAAAAGCTCCTAAAGGTGAGTGAGACGTCCATCTTGTGTTTTTTTTTGTCTTTGTATGTTTTTTAGTTTTTTATTACAATGTTTTCTTACAGAGAATTGGCTATATCCCATTATAGGTGCGTTTTGCAAAGAAAAAAGATATCCCATTGCGTTGCTAGTTTTCTATTATAGATTATATGATAAAAATGTACCCTGAAAAATATGGAGCAAATAATTTAGCAAACATATATTCTGAAAGACTGAAACAATGTAACGCCCTTTGTGCATCGATAGCACCAGCATTGGCCTTCACAGTCTCCAAGTCCTCTGTCCGCACGTCCGCTGCCCTCGGAGCTGATGAGGAGCCCTTCAAAACCTGAGAAGCTGACTGTGACTGGCCCCCATTGTTCCCTTGTCAATGCTGCAATCAGTTGACCCTATGTGCTGCTGTCCCTTGTCGTTCGGTTCCTGCTTGTCCGCCCCCAACCCTTGTTGCACCGGCTGGTGCTGAGGAACTGAGACCACCGGCTGTGGTTGGGATGGCTACTACTGCTGGTTCACTGGCATGTTCGGCAATTGCAGAGGTGCCGGCGCTTGATGCTGTAGTGGCTGTGGTGGCATCCTATGAAACCGATGCGCTTGTCGTTGATAATTTCGACCTTGTCGATAGCCTCCGTTCCACCCACGACCACCATTGCCGCCGTAGTGACCACCTCACCCCCGCTCGTAATCCTAGCCCAGGCCGTAGTTAGGCGGATGAGCCCCGAGGTTGGGATTAAAGCGAGGTTCATTGAAGTCCCACAGCGTGAAGTACCTTTGGTGGATGCTGCGCCAGCACGCCGATGTTATCATGGATGTTGTACCGGAGTCCCACAGCGTGAAGTACCTGCTATCGAATATCAATGGATGCCAAGCTACTAGCTAGCAAAGTGGGAAGCTAGAGATGGAGTGAGCCTTTGGCCGTCAAAACCAGCACACGATGATACCCTGCTGGTTCGATATAACTATGTATAGTAGCATGCATTATCACTGGAAAAAGAAGAGATGCATATCCTGCTGGCTCGATGTGACAACTGACAAGCTATGTATAGTAGCATGCATGGTCACAGGAAAAAGAAGACAAGCATATACGATGTGTCGACCAGTGCAGCATCCACGCCACTCGAAACTGTAGAGTGAGCCTCCCATGTTCAACCTGGGTATTCACCACCCGATCACTGCTCTTATTGTATGTTGGATTCGATCTCCGATGTAGCTAGGGCCCTTTATGTTGCCAAGCTTTTTAAAGATCCTGTCTAAATGTTTAATTAGGTACTAAACACAACTGATAAAATAATTTTTCTAGGAACTATGAGCGTAGCTCCATCGTAATATAATAGTACTACAAAATTATTAGAAAGACTAATATATGGCCTTTGGAATATTCTTCAACTGTTGTTACATCGACAACTAGTAAAGGTTAGTTTCAGCACTTATACAGAAGCCGATTTTAACAGAACAAATCCTTTTATTAATAGATGCGTGGTAAAAGAAATCTTACTGTTTCAAAAATAGCCTGTGAATTTAAGATGTTGTCGCGACATATTTACATAGACACAAAAAAATCTACTACATTAGAAAATCAATTAAGAGAGACGGGTTTCATAAGAGGTCCATCTCTTAACAAGGCACTATATATACAGGTGGCTCAATAAGTAGCTGCCTTTGCCTAAAATGATCTCCCATTTCTAGAAATTGTTTTTGTAATAGTGTGAGGTCTACTTTTAGAGGCGGACCACTTAACAGGCTTGCCTCTAGAAATTAAGCTTAGGACCTTTAATATGCCACGGCCATACAACATCTTAGAAGTATATATACTTGGTCCTAGGGTCTGTCAGCTGCGTCCCTCGTGCTCCCCAAACTATTTCTTGGCCACCCCCTCTAAATGTTGGACCACTCAACGCTTGAGGATCTAATCCTCAAAAAACGCTTGAGGATCTCGACAATGGCAGTGGCCACGGTTCTGGGATTCGACCCGAGAGGCCCGAATTTCACCGAATTTCGCCCATTTCGGTCCGGCCCGAGATAAAACTGTACCGCTCAAAATATTTCAGCCCGATTCAAATTTTCAGCCCGTTTTATGGCCCAACAAAAAGCCCACAGACATTCCTCAACCAATATGACCCTGAAAACCTTAGGATCTCTAGCCAGCGCCGCATGCCTGCGAGCCGCCGCCAGCGGCGCCGTCTCCGCTCCTAGCTGCCTGCCCAACGCTCCTGCAGCCATCGCGAGAGCCGTGGTCGCTTCCCCCGACATTCGAGCTCGCCCATGGATGCTCCTCAACGCCGCCGCCGTGCCATGGCTGATCCTCGACGCCCGCCGTCACCGCCCCTGACGCCTACCGTCGCGCCGTCACCGCCCCTGACATGTCGTTGCCGTCATCTGCACCTCTTGCTGCCACCACCGCACGGTCGCCGTCTTTCTCGCCACCTACGAGTTCCACGATGGACCTATATGCATCCTCTCCATGTCCACTGCCGCTTCTGACCATTTGGGGAAATTTTGTTCAAATTTGATCAAATTTATTCAAATTTTGAGTGGGTACCGGTCCGAATTTTCTGAATTTCGTCAAATTCGGTGGGCTCCGAAATTTAAGGGTGGGCAAAATGCTCAATACCCAATTCCCGAACCCGAATTACCCGAACCTAGACTCGAAGTACCCGAACCCGAATTACCCGATCACAATTTCGGATAGTGATCGTAAAAACCCGAAATTAGTTTGGGTAATTCAGGTAATATTTTCTGGTACCCGAACTACCCGAATTACCCGATCATAATTTCGAATAATGATCGTAAAAACCCGAAATTAGTTTGGATAATTCGGGTAATGTTTTCCGGTACCCGAACTACCCGAAATATCTCAAATATTTGCTCTTTTTATTCCTAACATGAAGACATGAGGTAGTTCAATGCCATATAAATATATTATTTGGCATGAATTAATATAGATTTATGCTAACTTGATAAGTGATTTGTGGGTAATTGATATGAAGACATGATGCGATTTAAAGGACTATTGTTTATTGCTTTAAAATGGTACTTGAATTCTTTCAAAATGGTTGGTTTTATCAATTTCGGGTATATCGGGTAAAACCCGAACCCGAATTATCGGGTACCTGAAATTTCGGGTAATGCTTTTCCGGGACAAAAAATCGGGTAGCAATTTTTAATACCTGAATTTTCAACTACCCGAATTACCTGACCCGAAATTTTCGGGTAACCCGAATGCCCAACTTTACCGAAATTTTGTCAAAAAAGAATCCACTGCTGCAGCCGTGTTGCCGTCCTGCTGGTGGCGCTCTGCACATACGGCCGTCATTTGTGCCGGCACCCGGAAGTCCGCTCCTTCGTGTGGGGTGTCTTCGTAGTATTCCTGTCGCTCTCCTCCGCCATCCTCTCCGCCCTAGTGAGCAGGGTCAAGGAGGCAAAATGCGAGATCTCTAATGCCCCCACCCCCCTTGGCCTCCTCTCCTTACCGGTCGGCACAACCGTGATCGACGTCCAGAACATGTGGACGCTCCTCCTGTGGCTCGTGCTCTTCCTCATCGTCAAGTGCAACGCGAACATCGCCGCGATGGAAGTCACCGCTGTGGCCTCCTCGCCTGCGGAGGATGGCGCTAGCGTGGAGAACCTCGCGGCGTACGCCTGGCTGGCCTACCTTTTATCTGGCCCTGCATTCCGGTGGTGGGATAGCTGGGCCATCCCAACAGAGCCATTTTCTTCTTGTTCAGCGCGCTTGGTCTCAAGCTGGCTGCCTTCTACAGCGCGAGCGGCTCGTTCGCGCTGGGTAAGAACGCGCGCCTTATTGCCGGCTACATGAAGCAGCTCGCCGCCGATGGCGACGACCGCGGCCGGGAACAAGTGCCGCGCTACAAGTGCCGCGCTACATGAATGCAGGCTGTCAGGGCACCCTCTGGCCGACGCTGGGTCCAGCGAGGCGCTTAGTTTCGTGCTCACAGGCATGGACAGAGCCGGCACGGGCGGCGCGGTCAACACTGACAGGGTGTTCCGTGTCCTGGTGAACGAGCTCTGGTTTGCAGGTGATTATTTATACTACACTACCATCCCGTTGTGCGTGTTGGGCGGATGGTGCGCCGCGCTCGACTACGTCTGTTCCCTCCTAATCATCGTTGCAGCCGTTGTTGTGGGATGTTTTCATCAGGATACGGGTGTGATACACTACACGTCGTATAAGGTCATCACTTACTCCATCCTGCTCACCGTCGGGCTCTTCGAGGCATGGGACATCGTCGCCAGCGGCGTGTGCTCCAACAGTCCAACTGGACTGGACCAAGATGGCGCTGCTCGGCCACTACATAAGGCACCAGTCGATGTGGATGTGGCGCTGCGTCCACGCGGTGCTCACTGCGGTGCTGCACCTCAGTCCTGCGAGGCGTTGGCGGGACAAGCTCGGACAGAACTCGCTGCTGGAACCTCGCCGCTTCCGCAGGCGGACCGGGCTTCTCTCGGAGCTGCTCTATGGCAGTTCGGGGCTCATGAAATCCATCCGGTTGTCGCCGTCAGTCAGGGACGCAGTGCTCCGGTCACTTCTGAGCAGCTACGGGGGCGGGGCGAGCAAAGAAAGTGCAGCGGCGGCACGCCGAGTCGGTGGCAAGGTGGACTGGGCGATGTACGGAACTGATCCTCGTGTGGCACGTCGCCACGAGGCTCTTCGAGATGAGGTCGACGTCAGCATCTGCATCGCCGGATATGATCGCCGCCTGCCACCTCTCCTACTACTGCACCTACCTGGTAGCGGTGGCGCCGGAGCTGCTGCCGGACGACGCGGCGCTGACCAGGGAACGGTACAAGCAAGTGTCCGACGACGTGCACGCTGCGCTTGGTAAGGACTAAGGACTCGCGGGACACGGTGCTGCGGCGGGGCGCGGAGCTCGGCCGGCACCTGGTCGAGGAGTACGCAGTGGACGAGGCGTCGGCCTGCACACTACTCAAAACGCGTGCTTTGCCGAGGACCTGAGGCTTTGCCGAGAGCCAGTTATCGGGCACTCGGCAAAGAGACTCTTTGCCGAGGGCCAGCTGCAGAAGCCCTCGGCAAAGGCAGGCCCTCGGCAAAGCGGTCTTTGCTGAGGGTCTGGCCCTCGGCAAAGAAATCTTTGCCGAGGGCCCCGGCCCTCGGCAAAGATGCCCTCGGCAAATTAGGCCCGTTGGGTCACGGCGCCCACTCCCGTCAGGCTTTGCCGAGGGCCAGCCGTTAGGCCCTCGGCAAAGATTTTTTTTGCACCCTAGTTTTCGACTAAATTTATTTTTAAAAAAATATATAGTCTTTGCCGAGGGCCACGGGCGAGGCCCTCGGCAAAGAATTTTTCCCGGTGTTTGGACCAAATTTTTTTTTTGTTTGGACCAAATTTTTTTTTAAATCTTTGCCGAGGGCAATGTGCCAGGCCCTCGGCAAAAAATTTTTCCTGTCAGTTTTCGGCCAAAAAAATTTATTCAGAATAGTCTTTGCCGAGGGCCAGAGGCGTAGCCCTCGGCAAAGATCTCCTTTGCCGAGGGCCAGGCTGAGCCCTCGGCAAAGATTTTTTTGTTTTTTGAGCCCATTTTTTTGTGGTGCTATAATATATTGTTTTAAACTCAATTTTAAAATTTGGGCCAATTTTGATTTTTTTTATATATTTCCTTAATTTATTTTGTTTTATTGATTTTTTTTGAATATTTAAAATTTGAACCGCAGCTGTATGAAATAATGCATTGCAATAAACCAAAATTTTTATTTTTTAAAATCTTTGCCGAGGGCCATGTGCCAGGCCCTCGGCAAAGATTTTTCTTGTGAGTTTTCGGCCAAATTTTTTTTTCCGAATAGTCTTTGCCGAGGGCCTAAGGCCTGGCCCTCGGCAAAGACACTCTTTGCTGAAGGCTAGCCCTCGGCAAAGAAGGTATTTGCCGAGGGCCAGCCTTTGGGCCCTCGGCAAATATTTTTTTAAGCCCATTTTGTTTGTGGTGCTGCAATACATTGTTTTAAAATCAATTTTAAAATTTGGACCAATTTTTACTTTTTTTATATATTTCCTTAATTTATTTTGTTTTATTGATTTTTTTGAATATTTAAAATTTGAACTGCAGCTGTATGAAATAATGCATTGCAATAAACCAAAATTTTTATTTTTTTAAAAAATCTTTGCCGAGGGCCATGTGCCCGGCCCTCGGCAAAGATTTTTCTTGTGAGTTTTCGGCCAATTTTTTTTTTCCGAATACTCTTTGCCGAGGGCCCAAGGCCTAGCCCTCGGCAAAGACACTCTTTGCCGAGGGCCCAAAGCCTGGCCCTCGGCAATTCTTTGCCGAGGGCCAGGCTTTGGGCCCTCGGCAAATATTTTTTTTGTTTTTTAAGCCCATTTTGTTTGTGGTGCTGTAATACATTGTTTTAAACTCAATTTTAAAATTTGGGCCAATTTTTACTTTTTTTATATATTTCCTTAATTTATTTTGTTTTATTGATTTTTTTTCGAATATTTAAAATTTGAACTGCAGCTGTATGAAATAATGCATTGCAATAAACCAAAATTTTTAATTTTTTTTAAAATCTTTGTCGAGGGCCATGTGCTAGGCCCTCGGCAAAGATTTTTCTTGTGAGTTTTCGGCTAAATTTTTTTTTCCGAATAGTCTTTGCCGAGGGCCCAAGGCCTGACCCTTGGCAAAGACACTCTTTGCCGAGGGCCCAAAGCATGACCCTCGGCAAAGATTTTTTTGTTTTTTAAGCCCATTTTGTTTGTGGTGCTGTAATACATTGTTTTAAACTCAATTTTAAAATTTGGGCCAATTTTTACTTTTCTTTATATATTTCTTTAATTTATTTTTTTTCATTGATTTTTTCGGATATTTCAAATTTGAACTGCAGCTGCATAGTTTTGTAGATTATCTCGTTCTGGACATACAATTCGTCAAGAGAATCGTTGGAGAAGCAATAGTCTTTACTTATAATTATTTCCTTTCACTTTTTTTATTTGATGATCTCTTGAGTGGGAAATTAAAGGTTGTAAGGACTTGGCCATATGAAGTCATAGAGGCCCAAAATTTTTCATTCAAGAAAAGGTAAAGCCAACAGTTGTGGTTGTAAGCCAAATCAAATTGGAAACGCTTCGACACATGTAGCTAGGTTTCTACTCCTATGGTTAACATTTTCTGCTGATAATAGAGTACATATAGGCTCACATAAAAAATTTGGTTTTTTGCAATGCATTATTTCATGCTGCTGCAGTTCAAATTTAAAATATCCGAAAAAATCAACGAAACAAAATAAATTAAGGAAATATATAAAAAAGTAAAAATTGGCCCAATTTTTAAAATTGAGTTTAAAAAAATGTATTATAGCACCAAAAAAATGGGTTCAAAAAACAAAAAAATCTTTGCCGAGGGCCAAACCTTGGGCCCTCGGTAAAGATTTTTTTAAAAAATTAAAAAACTCTTTGTCGAGGGCCTGGATCTGGGCCCTCGGCAAAGGCCAACCCTAAAAAATGAACCCGGGCGGGCCCAAAACTCAGCGCCCCAGCCATTTCCTCCTTGATCCCGCCCAAGACCGCGCGCTCCAGCTCCCCTGCCGCGCCGCCGCTGGAGCTCGCCTCCCGCGCTGCCGCTGCGCTCCCCGCCCCTACCTCCCCGGCCCGCCTGCCTCCAAACCACCCTCGCACGCACTCGACCCAATAGCACGCACACACTCGCGGACTCACCCGCTCGGCTCCTCACGCACTGCGCCGCCGCCGCAACTACGCACGCCCGCCCCGCCGCCGCAGTAGCTCCGCACCCAGGCCGTCCGCTGCACGCCTTCAGATCCGCGCCTCCGTGAGCTTCCCGCCCTCTGCCCCTCCTGGATAGTGGTGAGCTGCAAGAACTGCGGCCCTTCTCCTGCTCCTGCATCAGAGGTAAATACAGTGTTGCACTTTGCTCATCTGACAATACAGTGTTGTAGGTTCCATGTCTTAAATGAAAATCCTCTCTAGAATGACAAACGTTCAAATGGAGTTCAACTGATTGAGCGTGGGTCAACTGATTGAGCGTGGGTCCTTGTTTCCAACTAGTACTTGTCATACGACACACTAGTGAAGTCGAATTTTCCTTTATGTAGTAGAGCTTGATGATAAACATAGATTACTAAAGTAAAGAAAAATCAGGATGTGCTCTTAACATTTTTCTTGCATGTAAAATAACCTATTTCTTAAGAAATCTTATGAAACAGGGCCCTCTGCCACTAATTTTGTGAATGAAAGCTACGAGACATCCGTGCTATCCTTACTTTCCATTGAATTGTCAAGCCTTGTCTCAATTGCAAGACACCTAATAATATATACATATTGATATAAAGGTAGCTATATCATCCTGCACTGTAACTGAATGTTCACCTGCTTTGTTTTCAGAACTACAACAAGAGAGTAGTATGTACTTCATCGCTCTTTATACATACTCATACCTGGGTTGAGGATCCCCCATTGTATTGACTGTGGCTCTTAAAGCCAGATATTCAAAAAACTAGGATACCCCCACCTTAATTTGTAGGAATTAAGGTAGGCGAAGGCGGAAAAGGATGGTAAAGGTGAAGCTTGGGGTATCTTCAGATTCACTGAATGTTTTTGTTGTCACCGTGGAAATTGTTTGTTAATTGAGGTCGGTGAAAAATGATCCATCAGATATTCCATTTTGGCTATGAGAAGTAATAAAGGTTTTGGTTACTTCCATATGGATAGTGCGAAGTTGTGCATTTGTATACAATTGATAGTTCTATAAAATAGGTCCAGTTCCATTATTTTACATGTTTTTCTGGTAGCACGCAAAATGACTATGATCGAGCTGTATAAAAGTATTTATGCAAAGTAGTTTATGTACATAAAGGTAGTCAGTGAGAGGGTAATCTCAACCACCTTTTTTTGTGGCATCTTTCCTCCTTTACCACCACCTGTCGTCATCCAAAATAATGCAGTTGTCATAGTTGTGATATCTAATTATGGGCGTGTTCGTGCTGCAGTGAAGATTTTGGGCTAAGCAAGTAGTGCTGCAGTGAAGATTTTGGGCTAAGCAAGAAGTGTTGCAGTGAAGTTTTTGGGCTAAACAAGGACCGAAGGTTCCTAGTGGAGGTGCTATGTACTACTTTGAAGACTGAAGAACTGTTGAAGACCTGTGATTGAGACTCAAGGTGCACTTCTTTCTTCACTGGACCTATTTACTGTATGTTGTTATTCTACATTTTATTTGTGTGCCCACTTGTCTGAGTTTGGAATGTCTGTCCTTGCACCAAAAATGCACAGATCCTATGTATTCAAGAAAAAAAAGAAATCCACAAATTGTTCTATCATGTTTAGGGGATGACTGGTGTGTTTCTATGTGCACCTAATGCATATCCCAAACTGGTGAACTAGCTGATGTATCCTTGTTTGATTCATCACAACAATTAAGGTGTCATGGCCCAATGTCAGGATGATAGTAATTGTTAGTTTGAGAAAGTGTGTAAAAACCTGATGTCAAGGTGGATTATTTAAAGTTTGGACAATGTTTGCAGGCAACCACTACCCAATCCAAAAGTGAATATTCCTCGCCAAAAAAAAATCCAAAAGTGGAGATATAAGTAGCTCTAACGTGTTCTTCTATGAATTTCAGAAAAGAAAATATTGTGAAGAAAGCAATTTCTGGAAAGAATGGAGAGAATCAGAGAAGGATATAACATCTCTATTTAGTTAAATGTTGGGATTAAATCATTAAAATGAGTTGTAGGTTGGTTACCCCACAGGTTTACTATTACAGGACGTCATTACTATTTTTCTCCATTTATAGTAACTATACTAGTTATTATGAGTCAAACTGACAGAGACTATCCACTCTTGTATGGTAAAACTTTTGTCAACTATGTCACTACTGACTACTACAGTGATTACTTGCAAAAATGCGAAGTTGCATGAATTGACACCATTGTCATACTCTATTAGATTTTCGTAAGTACTGCAGACCATCATGTCTGGTTCATCTCCATGTTCTTGTTGTTTATATTAGGATCATTTTGGGGTGCATGTTCTAGTGTGGTTCAAATGTAGCCATCTATAGTAATGCCAATAAATTATAAACACCAACCACCTAAGTGCCTAATTTAGCTAGGTTGTTTCATCTGTTGAAGAATCCCTGTAGTGTAGGTTGATGTATGTGTTCAATCGATGGAAGTACTCCAGGGGCTTGTTTGTAATGAGGTTTTTTTGAACTATAAATTATTGTTGCAGTCTTCTGCTACTGCTGCAGCTAGCACCCTTGCCTTGCACCAGTGAACTGCAGGTGGCTGGCTGATGCAGCTGCAGCAGTAGCACTACTGAACAGGCTTGAACCACTGCAACAGGACTCAAGTGTTAGTGTAATGGTCTGATGCATCTCAGTCAGTGCTAGTGATCTGCCTGACCACTTCTTGAAACCTTGGGCAACTCATTGCTGTGAACTTGAAATTCTGGTGCTACCATAATTTATTATTGCAGATTTCATCCAGTTTCTTGTTGCATGGTGTTCCTTGCTTATCACTTGACACTTGATGCCATCAGAGTATGGTGACTCCAATTTTTTGGCATATAAGTAAAATTTTCAACAATGCCATCAGAGTAAAATTCTTAGGGGAATTAACATATCATCTAATATTCTATCTGAACATTGCTGATAATTTACTACATGCAAATCTGAACACGTTATATTTAGATAGTGGGTAAAACTCTCGTTGTCGGCCTTCGTGCCATATGTGGTTGTGTGGGCCTTCGTACCATAAGTTGATATGAGGGCCTTCGTGCTGTTGTGGTTGTCGGCCTTTGTGCCATTGTGAATGCCAGCCATCGTGTCGGTTTTTTGCAGGTTTTTGAAACCTCCCTGTGCCGGGGAGGTGCTGCCGAAATTTTGAGCAAACACTAACCTATTGCCATTTTATGCAGGAGACAAGCACGTCAGAGGGGACCCGGAGGACCTCGATCGTCTTCATTGGCGTCGCGGTTCTGCCTGCACTGCGTCGCCTCGCCACTGCGTCGACTCGCCACTGCCCCACTAGCCTGACTTCACCAACCCCCTAGGTATAAATAACCTCTCTGCCTTATTGTTGTCTAGATCGCGTGACCCAGTTAGGCGTCTCCCGTCCGAAAGAGATACGGTCGTAGGTATGCGGATCTTTGCATATCTTCGACCGTATCTGTTTTGGATTGTCCACGTTTTTTGGACAGCCCGCGGATGCGTAGATGGGTTAGTTTCAATGGTCCGGTCCTGTACGAGACAGAGTTTTGACATCATCTTCCTGTTGTTCTCCGGATACACACTCTCCCTTGCAGGACGTGTATCAGGAGAATAGCGGGGAGGTGCTGTCGAAATTCTGTCTCGGAGAGGAGCGGAACATGGAAATTGACCTCATCTACGCATCCGCGGGTGGGATTAGGACCTATCCTCACCTATTAGACAGTAGGAACACCGCGTAGATGCAATTGATGGTCACAATACTCTGTGATGTATATGTTAAAGGATGGAGGACCGTCAGTGGATGTACACGCGCTGGAGAAGCAGTGGTGACTACGACGCTGAATGGGTGAAGGGCACAGATCTTTTCTTGAAACAAGCATTTGGCCCAAGAGCAGGAGGACATTCTCTAGTTTGGTGTCCCTGTAGGAAATGTGACAACGTGAGAAAGGTAGACGAGCAGACCATGGGTAGACATCTTGTGTCGAATGGTTATACGCCTGGCTACCACCAGTGGATCTACCATGGTGAAGTAGATCGTATGAGATCGGAGGTGGTGAGACCACGCCTCGAGGCTTTTGATGATGATGCCGGGGTAGCAGACATGCTAGATGACGCCCACCAAGCTCACTTCGCTGAAGGACATGAGAAGAAGGAGATGGAGGAATCCGCAAAGGCCTTCTTCAAAATGTTGGACTCGGCACAGAAACCCCTTCACGAGCATACAACGGTTTCTCAGCTGGATGCCATTGGACGTGTAATGGGGTTGAAGACCGAGTTAAACCTGAGTCGAGAAGGCTTCGATAAGATGGTGGCCGTGTGGGGCAGCATGCTACCAAGCGACACAGTATGCCGAACAACTTGTACGAGTCAGAGAAAGTCCTTAGTATGCTGAAGATGCCGTATGAAAAGATACATGTTTGTCCGAAGGAGTGCGTCCTATTTAGGAAAGAACACAAGGATGCAAATTACTATCCAAAGTGTAAATCCTCCAGGTACCTGGAGGTAGACTCTGGTGATGGTCAGAAGAAGCAGCTTCCGATCACCGCGAGAGTGTTACGGCACCTTCCTTTCCTGTCGAGGCTCCAACGGCTATTCATGACCGAGGAATCCGCGAAACAGATGACATGACACAAAGATGGCAAACGGTACAATCCTGGGAAGATGGTACATCCGTCTGATGCTGAAGCATGAACGTACTTCAATGACCAACATCCTGACAAAGCAGTTGAGGCCCGTAATGTACCTGTCGCCCTGGCAACAGATGGGTTCAATCCTTATGGAATGATGGCTGCCCCGTACACATGCTGGCCCGTTTTCGTGATCCCCCTCAATCTCCCTCGCGGCATCTCCTTTCAACGACATAACATATTCTTGTCGTTGATAATTCCTGGACACCCGGGGAGTAATATGGGCGTGTTCATGGAGCCTATGATTGATGAATTGATCCACGCTTGGGAGAAGGGGGTATGGACATACGACCGAGCTACAAAGACAAGCTTCAAAATGCACGTTTGGTACCACTACTCCTTGCATGACTTCCTAGCGTATGGGTTATTCGCCGCCTGGTGTGTTCACGGGAAGTACCCATGCCCAATATGCAAGGAAGCTGTGAGGTTCATTTGGTTGAAGAAGGGTGGCAAGTATTCGTCATTCGACCAGCATCGTCAGTTCCTCCCTCTAGACCATGAATTCAGATAAGACATCAAGAGCCTTACGAAAGGTGTCAAAGTGACAGACCCTAAACCGCACATGAGGACTGGTGCCGAGGTTCGTTCTCAGATAGATGCTCTCATGCCCAATGAAGAAGGTGGTGGTTTTGTGGGATATGGTGAAGAACATATGTGGACTCATAAGTCCGGGTTGACGAGGCTCCCCTATTTCGATGACCTTCTTCTGCCACATAACATTGATGTAATGCACACTGAAAAGAATATCGCTGAGGCACTTTGGGGAACTCTGATGGACACTGACAAGTCTAAGGACAACGTTAAGGCTAGAGTGGACCTCTAGACTTTGTGCGATAGACCGAAACAAGAGATGCAGCCTCCTAGTGGGCGAAACAAGAACTGGAAAAGGCCTAAGGTCAATTTCGTCTTGCAAATCGATCAAAGGAGGGAAGTACTGAGATGGATGCAGACGTTGATGTTCCCAGATGGATATGCAGCGAATCTGAGCAGGGGAGTGAACTTAGGCACTCTGCGAGTCAACGGGATGAAGAGTCATGACTACCACATATGGATTGAGCGGCTTCTTCCGGCGATGGTCCGAGGCTATGTCCCTGAGCATGTCTGGCAAGTGCTGGCAGAGTTGAGCTATTTCTTCCGCCAGCTTTGTGCTAAGGAGATATCTCGGACCGTCGCTCAGGACTTGGAAAAAGCGGCACCTGTGTTGCTATGTAAGCTGGAGAAGATCTTTCCACCTGGCTTTGCCGATGCAGCATCTGCTTGTACACCTCCCGACCGAGGCACGTTTGGGGGGGCCCGTGCAGGCCTGTTGGTGCTATCCAATCGAGAGATGTCTAAAGACCATTCGCAAAAAATGTACAAACAAAGCCAGAATTGAGGCTTCCATTGCAGAGGCATACCTTCGGGAGGAGGTGGTAAACTTCACAATGTTATACTACAAGCCAAACCTTCCTAGCAATCATAACCCACTCGCTCGTTACAATGTTGACAAAAATGAATCGACCCTCGGCCTTTTCCAAGGCCAACTCGGCAGTGCAAGTGGATCAACCCCGAAGCTATTGGTAAATGAAGAGTGGCGCAGTATCATGCTATATGTGTTAAGGAATCTTATCGAGGTGAAGCTGTTCATCAAGTAAGTTCTCAACGAACTTGTTTGAATACGCCGTCACTACTCTGCATCCAACCCCATTGTTTCTCGTTCCGACATGGAATTTGTTCGTGAAGTCTGGCATCAATCAAGGGATCCTACCCCGCATGAAGAAGACACCCTTGTTTCACGGGGTGCGGGAGCGGGGGGGCCTGATTTCATTTCTTGGTTCAGACAAAAGGTAATGTCGAATTTAGCTCGTCCGTTAGATCGTCCAAGGTGATCTTACGTTTGATTAATATAACGATCTATCATGCTTGACCTTGCAGGCCCAGACCGGTTCGTCCATGAGTGCCGAGTTGAAACAGGTTGCAAACGGCTGTGACATTAGGGTCAAGTCATATACCGGCTATGATGTGAACGGATATCGCTTCCACACAACAAGTTACAAGCAGATTCGGCCCAAACGAAAAACCACAAATAGCGGAGTTTGTACGCCTGGCACTGATGGCCTCGACTATCATGGTAGAGTTGAGGAAATCATCGAAGTCTCATTTCATGGAGACAAACCTCTTAAACTTGTCATGTTCAAATGCCACTGGTTTAATCCTCGATCAACGAAACGAACCCCTCATCTTGGGCTAGTTGAGATTCGAGAAGATTCCACCTATCCTGGAAAAGATGTGTACATTGTGGCTCAATAGGCCGTGTAGGTGTATTATACTCGATACGCCAACCAAGACAAAGAGTATCTTAAGGGTTGGGCTATTGTGCACCAGGTATCTCCACACGGTAAACTACCTGCCCCAAACGATGATGATTACAACAACTTCAACGCAAACACATATGATGGACAGTTCTATCAAGAAGATGGGCTACCAGGCACATTTGAGATAGTCTTACCTGAAGTTGTCGAAATGGAAGTAGACAATGAAACGGTTCATGGCGAGGTCGATGGAGATGTGGTGGTAAATGCCAAGGACATAGCAATGCTTGAGCGTTTACTTCTAGGCAATGACGATGATGACAACATGGAACCTTCGGATAGTGTTGTCCACTTGGACAATCTTGATAGTGATGATGAGACCTATGATCCCAATCAAGAAGATTATTCCTAAACCATGTAATACTATGTTTTTGTTTAATTTGTGTTTCTTTTATATATTTTGATTCTATTTCTAATATATGTACTAATTAGTCTTGTTCATTCTTTGTGATTACAGGTGATTGAACAAAGATGGCGAGTAGACGTCCATGCCGTGACACACCCTCGGTTTACGGGAGAGACCGCCTTCCCCTTCGAGGTGAGGGGCCGTCGTCCAGGGCAGTGTCCGCAGGAGGTGACGAGAGGAGGACCAGCGACAACCGCCGCAGGAGGTAGCGGTCTCCTCCCTCGCCACGTGACGTGGTGCTGGAGGAGGACGTGGCGGCCACAGACATGTCCTCCTCGGATGACGAGGGGGGTCAGCAGACGGGCGAGGGCGAGGGAGGGGTACCGCTACCCGGAAGCTCTACGAGCGAGGTCCCGCACAACTCCCTTCGTTTCCGCTTCCTGATAGGCACCCAGTGATTCGGCCTATGGCTAAGAGGTAAGTAACTATATATGTTATCACAACTACTTCATAAGATATGTTGCAAATCATAAGAGAAACTGATAAATTTTCTTAATCACCTGTGCAGGGCCTGGTTGGTTTTGTCGGGTACTGCACCACGCACCCCCGCGAGCATCCTTGGTGTATTGTGCAGGAAATTCTACCCCGGCATTGTGCAGCTGTCCTCAGACCCGGTGGTGCGGGAGCCGGCCTCCAACTGGGACAGGTACGCGCTGGCCATGGATGACGAACAACGCAACAAGCAGGAGCGGGTATTGGCAGAGTTTTGGGTAAGTCTCTCTCACACAACATTGCTTAATACATCGTATTTATTGGTTAAATCTTTTATGGAAATAATGAATGGATACATCGATTTTGTATGCAGAAATTTTTCAAGGCCGAAGAAGGACTTGAGAATCAGGCGGATCGGGCGGCCCATGCAGCTTGTAGGAAGCACGTCACCGAGATGCACCACCATGCGCACGTCCAGGCCCACATAGAGTACCACAGGTCGGTACATAACCGGGTCCTCACCAAGCCTGAAGCAAGAAGGATTACGCTGACCCGGGACCAGTACCTTTCGGTAGGCGAATAACATTCATAATGATTCATTTTGATATTAAGCAGGTTCAATTTCATCTTCTTATATGTCAAATACTCGATGACTTGTAGGTGATTCCCTGGTGGTGCCGATCGTTTCCCAAGTGCTGGGCCATGATCGTGGACAAATGGCTGTCAGAGGGCTATGTTGAAATGCACGGGAAGCAGCGGGAAAATCATCTGGTCAGGCAAGGTCCAACTCACCATCAAGGCAGCCGCAGCCTCCCCGCATACAAGCAAGCACTCGTAAGTGATTTCTTCCATTTATTTTGACGCTCAATTCTGCCAGATTTCTCACCATCTTCCCGTCTTTCTCGCAGGAGGCTAAGCACCCGGGCGAGGAGTGTAACACCCCAGGTGTTTATCACCAATTAGGCAGTGGGTTTAAGCTCAAACATGATAGATTAAGTGTAAATGACAATGTCAGGGTCAACCTATGGAGATGAGCCTAACTTAAGGTTGGATGCTGCATCATTGCTTTACATATAGGCCATCTTCAAAGATATATGCTTGGGTGTGTTACCAAAGTATCTTCACATGTCTCACATCAATAACTATCCATATTGATCCCTGGAAAAGTTTCATAAAGTTTGGAATCAAAAAGTCACATGAAATGATAAGTTATATGCTTGTTGGATTAGAACTGAAACCTGCCTTTCATCCCATGGGAACTAGTGTTTGTGCAATATACAATGCAATATGTGCAACACATCTTGGATACATGTGGAACACCCTAGTGGAACATGTGTAGCACGTATCTTGAAACAACCACATGAAATGACTATAGCATTTCACTCGAGTTCTATGTTTCAAGGCATGTGAGGCCTGCACTTTTGTGCAACCTATGCGTGGTGGGTATGTTTGGCCTCTCCAACACCTTAACTACACTTAGGACACTCCATGGAACAATGTTCATGTTGATCATTTTGCCTAAATGTGCTTCTAAGTGATGGTTGACCATGTATGGACCCTGGAACACTTTTGTTTGACCGTTTCAAAAGTGTGACCTAGAAGCTTTGCATGACTGTGTACCCTTTGACAAAGTTGTAGAGGATTTTATAAGGAACAAACTTTGTTTAAGAGCCAAGTCATGAAAATGTGTGGAACATGCTCAAACAGGGTCCACAAGTCAGTTTTAGGGCTGATTTCAGCACTTAGCCGTTTTAAGCCCTAATTTCAGTGTCTTCGACATTGACATTCCGCGTTCTCGAGTTTTTGCTAAGAAACTTAAATGGGTCCAAATACGAAAGTTGGAGCTTATAGGGTGGAGAAGGCCATGCAAGAAGATGGCATAAGTTGCAATTCATTTTGGCCATAAATTCTTGTACTTGTTAATCATTGTCAACTCACTGACACTGCCGACTTGGAGGTCAATTAGCTGCCAATCTAAAGCCCTAATGGCCGAGCACCCTTAACCGAAATTGTAGAGCACAAGTAGTAGAGCAAATGTTGTTTTGGGCCCATGACCTAGTTCGGCTCAGAGGTAGCCCAAAAACGCAGTTCAAGTGGCCCACTCCGACACCTGCCACCTGTTCGGTGGAATGCCCCAACGGGAGCCGCGTGTCCGGGACGTGGCATCCATGCGCCGCAGTGCTCCCCACCGCCGCTGCCGCGCGTCTCTGCCCTCTATACACCACGTCGAGCGCGCCTCGGTCGATCCTTCTTTGCCCCTAAGCTCCCTGGCGCTCTCCGCTTTCTCCTCCTGCCGTCGCTTGTCGTCTCGGCCACGTCCGCCATGGCTGCCGCCATGGGAGCTCCACGGCCACCACCGTTCCACCGCTCCAAGCCACCGCGACCGCGGCCGCGTACACCACCGTCTCCGCCTCTTCCTCCCCTTTCGCGTGGCGCCCCTCGGCCGAGCCACAGACGACCGGAGCGCCGCCACCACTGACACGGCCACCGACGGGCCGCCTTCACCGTGGCCGAGCAACTGCCGACCACCTCACGCCAAGCCACGACCGCCTTCGGGTGCGCCTCACCACCGTGCTCCTCCGCGGTGCTTCACCGCCGTCGAGTCGCCGGCAGCCGGCCGGCGGAACCGCCGCCGGTCATTCCCCCCCCCGCTCCTCTGTTTTCCCGAAGGAAGAAGAAGACCGTTCCCTGTGTCCTCTCTCTCTGTGTATATGACAAGTGGGTCCAGTGGTCCAGCGGGTCCCGCGAGTCAGTGTTATGAACGGCAGGGATGGGGTACACGTCGGGTGCGCCTAGCGGTTTCAATAGGGTTTGAGTAATTTCGATTTTTAATTTCAGATTTTGAGTAAATCTTCTAAATTTCATGTCTCATGCTAGAAAAATCTAAAAATGGCAAGAGTGGACTTTTTGGAAACCTTGAGAATAGATCTATGCAGTAGAGTCATAAAATTTTATATGTTTATAGATGTTTTTCAATGTGTTTATTTAAGTTGAAAAAGAGCTATAGAAATGCCTTTAAACTTGACCAGAGCCAGATCTGGAGTTTTAGAACTCCAAAAATGATGATTCTTGTTTTGTTAATTTTGTGATGACATGTACTTGTTAGGAAAAATATTAAACACCCTAATTGTTCACTGTTTTCTGAGGGTTTTGATTGGACCTTGATAAATAAGGAAATCTATATTATTTTGCTTGTCATTTTATATCTTGAGTTGTGATGCTCCAAACGATGTGAAATTTTTATGGTAGGTTTACCATGATATGGATGTACTGTGGTATAAATTTCATGGTCATTGCTTATTGTATGCTCAAGTTATTGATTTAACTTGTTTATAGCTTGATAAATAGCTTATAAATAATATATAAATGATAAAATAGAAAATGTTGTTCCATTACCTTAGTATGATGTTTCTCTATCATATTGATTTATAATATGGCCTTGTGTTCACAGAAAATATTGAGGTTTAGGTTTAATTTGCTCTTACATGATTTATTGCTATAGCAATTTGTCTTTTTCATAGAGTTTGATATACATGTCCAAATGGTCTCAAATTTGGACAGTAGACTTTTGGGAGCATATGTAGGCCACTGTAATTTTGGTAGAATTTATTGTATACTTTTGATAGGTTATCATGATTCCACCTAATTATCTAAATAAATTAAGAAAATGTATTAAAAGAATTTATTTAGTAATTGACACTATATGTTCTGGTGTTCTTTAGTCATGTATGAAATGTTGGTAAAGTTGGTTTTATTCAATTAATGTTTGCAACATAAGTTAATAATTATTCTTGCAAATGAGGTTTCTGAACAGATTTGAGAATATTGTTAATTACCCTATGCAAATGATGTTTTCATGTCTTGTGTGCTATAACAAAGTTGTTGTGAATTTCATAATCTAGCTGCTGCTAAATTTTGGTGGCATTTGGCCATATGGTTTAGAAACTACAGCTGTTCTAATTTGGGTTCAGATTTAGGTTGCTCTCTGTCCCTCTAGGACAGATTCTGTACCTTCTGTATTTCGACCTGGTAAATGTTAGAATCAGGTTAAGTTGATATTAAATGAATGGTAGAGAATTTCATAAGCTTTCCATAATGTCTTCTTGCAAGTCATTTGGATTTATGAAACTCCAGATATGACTGATTTACGAAGCTGCTATTTGTAAGTCCAGAAATTGACATATTCTAGTTAATAGTTTTTACTTTACTTTGACTTGTTTTGCTATGTTGATTTCTAAGAGTGATATACATCTTGTTAGTGTTAAGTGTGCTTGATATCTTGTGTGACTTGTGTCATGATCGATATGCTGGTCATCTTCTAAGGATATGCTTAAGTGATAGTTAAGTTGATTAACTCTAGTGCCCATGTGAACTTGGTGTGTTGACATGAAAGTTGTGTTATTGCATTTCTACGCATTCATACACTTGCATCTTACATCTCATCTAGGTACGCTAGATGCACCACGTGAAGGATCTGATGTGGAGCCAAACCCGAAGATGGAGTTGGTGGATCCATCCCGAAGATAGAAGGACCGGACAAGTGTTAGATGGAGAGAATGCTCGCCAAGCGAGTTTCATCTGACAAACTCTGACTTGAGTCGGATCCCAGGCAAGCCCCGGAGCATTATAAGCCTCCTACCTTCAAAAGCAATTAATTATATATATATGTTATAAAGTATTGTTGCATTAAGTGGTAGGAGTTGGTTGAAAACCTTGCTGCATTATATCATTCCTTGTCCAGATATATGAATCCCTGAATCCTACATAGACTAGGATCGAATAGATGCTTAGCCCTGCTTTAAGCGGTAGAAGTCAGGTGATTTCCTGTCACCTGCGAGATATAGGGATATTCATATATGGCACGGTTGGCTATATTTGCTATCGTGGAATGGAACCATGTGTTAATAAAATGAAATGAGACCGGGCGGGATGACGATAGTGAAGCAGCAAGGCATGGAGGTCTTGGGTGTGGATCTATCCCCGTCTGAGTCGTTTAAGGACCGATTCGCTGTACGTCCTTGAGTCATGTTGAACGCAGTCTAACACTTAGTTGGCCGGATAAGTCGTTCCGACCGCGAAGTCGAGTAGTATGGTTCAGGCCGGGAATCGAATGGTAGGTTGCTTCTTGGAGGAGAGAAAGGATGTGCTTGGGGACATTGGCGTGAGACCAAGGGGGGGTTAGAGTCCCTATCACCTGGCAGAGTGTCGCCCTTGGGGTCGCGACATCATTCGGACCCGTGATTCCTGAACTGTACGAAAGATGACCTGAGCAGCCCTCGCCAGACGCGTCTCGGTGAGTGTTAGAAATACCCCTCCAGCTGGATAGGAATTCGATTCGAATCGCCGTCGCTCCCGGTTAGTGAGCACTTGACTTGAGCAGCGGCAACGTAGATTCCATTAAATTGAACGAATGGTTAATTGGATAACGATGGAAAGGTTGCCTCAATTTATACCTGCTATGGTTAATATTGTTTGCTCCTAATAAAGTGAGTGCTCTAGTACAGGTTCTAATATAGATGATAGGTTAATGATAATTAACTTGATGCTTAAGCATTAATGATTACTTATTCATATTAAGCTTTTATGCAAAATGTTGTCAAGCTAGCCCACTTTATATCAGCCTTGCATGATCCTTGGTGTCACTTTATTTCTGGTTTATGACGGGTAAGTCTAGCTGAGTACATTGTCGTACTCAGGGTTTTATCCCCACTTGTTGCAGGTTGTGTTGTATCTTGGCGACTGCAAGAGTTGGTTGGCTCCTGCCGTAGAGGCGGAGTGTGATCATGGGCATGATCCTTCTGAGTTATCTTCTCTTTAATGCTTTTGTTGGAAGTCGACCGTGGTACTGGCATGTATTTGAAATAAGATTAATGTTAGTTTCAAATTACTTTGCTTCCGCTACTTTTGAACTTAAGTTGTAATAACTATGTTGAACTCCGATGTATATTAAACTACTTGTGAAATGGTTGTAACATATGACTTGTTATGTTGAATCACTACGATCTTGGCTTGTATGTTGGTTGGTTTGAAATCCCTCGTGATTTCATTGGACTACCGGAGTTATATGGGCTCAAGTGCGAGAATTTGATCACTTCAGTGATTGTTTTTGTACTTGTGCTCTTATAATTTGGACGGTTCCGTTACAGCTGGTATCGGAGCAAGATTCAACATTAAACATGTCATATGTGTATTTAAAACAAAGGTTTTGTTTTCTAAAACCAGTTTTATCATCTTATAGTTATATATAGGTTTGTGAAATCTAAATTTTTAAACCTAAGTATGCCAGTGGTCAATTTCCTTATGCCCATATAAGGATTATTAGGTGGCTTATATAAGTACTAACTTGGGGGTTTTTCATTTATGCATCTACGCCCAGACCAAGGTATGTATGTGTGGTGACTCTCCCACACTATGCTACCCGGTGTGTTAGATTGGTGGTAGCCTTCATATATGAAATAGCCATATATGTCGCTAGTTTACTTTTATGCAACATCGCACCTACGCTCAGGTAAGTGTGAGTTGTGAGAGCATGACCGTACAACCTGCGGTCTAGGGGAGAGCTAGTTTTGGTTACTAGATTATTTACATGTTACACACATGTATATATGAAGGTACTTAATTGTGGGTGATTAATGATTCGGGTAGTTTTGGTGCTACATGTATATATACAGGGGTATATGTACATGGGAGTACTTAGAATTTTACTTCTCTGCTTTCATTGTGTGCTATATTGGGAAATGTTGGGCTGCAATGAAACTTTTCTGCAGGTACGCTAACCACGAATGCGTAAGTCGAATGTAGCTGACGACTAGATATATATCGAGAGAGTGCGTGTTATGCCACCGACATAGAACGTGATCGCCACTTTAGGTTGGCAATCTGTGAGGACGAATAGGACGAAGCATGCATCTTCATGATTGTTGCCTTATGCATAGCTATGCTCCTCTCACCCTTGTTCTGTAGGAAGTAACTTGTGATTGATGTGGTACACTATCTTTCTTGTGTGGAATCAAACATGAACGCATTGTTCCATGTTGCTTGAATAGGAATTGCTTGAGAAAAATGTGTGCTTAGCCTTACTAGAAATAAGTGTGGTTACATGCTTGAACTTAGAGATATCCTCTAGCTTAGCCAAGTGGTGGATATGTGTTCACCCGAGAGTTTGCAAATGCTTTAGACCTCATTTAAGTAGTTGTGGATTCTCATGAATAAATTGAATTGGTTGGTCTAAGGTAACGATATTTAGGGCTACTAGCATAACATGTTTGTGTGCTCTCATGTTAAGTAGAACAAAGGCAAGCTTTGTTTTGCTTGTGGAACGTTGGCTGCTAGAATGGTTTCTGTGTGGTGATGCTTTCGTGGTCATAATGGTGTTTTCTGTAGTTATGGAGAATACCAAAGTTGTAGCTAACTTACTTCTCTAGATTGTCCTAAAATTTCATGACCCTAGGTCTTATGGTTTGAGAGTTATGAATTTTAAAAGTTTACTGTCAAGTTTTGCTAATGTTCTGAATAAGATCTGAATGTTTGGTTTGTTTGACCTATGTACTTATGGAATCATGTCTTGGAAATATTAGAGGAAGTGTAGTACTTTTTCTAAGCCTTCCAAAATGTCCTATAGCACTAATTTTGGTGGTCTAAATCTCTAGTTATGAGCTTGCAAAGGGGAATGACAGAATCTGTCCAAATCTGGGCAGAGATGTCTTCTTTATCTTGTTTGGCCTTGTTAGCTGTAGAATCATCTTAATATAATAATAAGAAAGTTATAGACAACTTAATAAGCTTTACATAAAGTGAAGGCTCAGCCTTGTTGTGTCCCTAGAACTCCAGTTTTGTATTTTTGAAGTTCTTGTCAGTTTTCTGTCCATAGTGGTACAGATCTGAAACATTAGCAATTTAGGTCATGTTAATCTATGAATTAGCTTTTTGTATGAATAACTAAAGTTTAGTCATCTTCCTAAGCTTTCTAGAAAGTCTAGGATCACCTTTGTGGGATGTCTATAACCTCAGTTATGGTTGAAACAAGTAACTACTGCGTTGCTGTCCAGATTCTGGGCACATGATAAGTTGGTTTCCTTAACTAACGTTTGTTTGGACTAAACTTGTAGATAGTTCTTGCTTAGATACATGCTTGTTTTGGGTGATCCTTGTGCTTGATATTGGTTGCTTAAGCCCATTCGTTTGAATTTCTCCAATGTCTGCTGACTGTAATGTTGTATGTATGCTTGTTATCTAGGTAGTGCCCTAGTTGTCACCTCGTTTGTCCTCGGTGAGCATACGAGTGTCGCATCGCTTTATCCTAGAACGACGTTCACGTTACGTAATTATTTGGTTGTTGTCTTCAAGTAGGTTCTCTCTCTTAGGAGCCTGAGCCTGTAGACGTGGTGGTTATCCCTTGAATGTTTGTATCCATACCGTTGCTTGACCGAAAGCCCAAAGTTTTGTTCTCCTATATGTTTGTCTAAGCCGTGGATGTTTTCCAACCCTTTTTGGGAAGAACCTTGTCAACTGACCCACCAAGTTAACTTTCATCAACTCTAGCTTTTGACCATTTGTCGTACATTGCCAGTTGTGGAGACCGTACCCAAATCCATGTTGGACCTTCCGGTTACCTCTCCCAAAGGTTAGCTAGTATGACGCAATGAATCTCTGCTATGGCCTCTAAATCGTGTGCTTGCAAATTCATGCATCTACCTTATCAACTCAATCTATGACTACATATCGGTTTTCGCCCTTGAAATTTGCTTAATTCGTCTCCAACCTTCCCAAGTCTCGGAATGTTCATCAGTCTTGATCTCATGTTGTTGCTCAACATGATTGAATCTCCTGATAATCTTTTATCGGGTACTCCCCTCGGTGGATGCAAGTCGTACGTAGAATTTAAGCAAGAGTCTCTTGCTCAATTATCCTTGGCAATTGCGCGATGTTCTCTTGTGCTATATTTTGATCTTCGGATCATTTTCGTGTTGATTCTAAACCTTGTGACTACCTTTGCTTGCTGTCCCTCCTTGGTATGGTGCTTGTTCGGACAACCCAATCTGTGTCATTTGAAATTCCTCATTAGGTGTACATTCAGTAATGGTGTTATGAGTCGCAACTAATGGTGCCGTGACGAAACCGAGAGCCTCCTGTGGGTGCACACACAGGGTTGTGCTACTCGGCACGCGCTGGTATCATGGTTTCTAATCATAATCCATTGCAGAACAACACTGATGTGATGTTCACGTGACCTTCTTCCTTGGTTGTTTTCTCATATCTTATCAAAATACCCTTATATTGTATCGTAAGATCTATATCTTAGACCGAAAGTAGTGGAGTTTCCTTCTAAAGTTGCTAAGAGCAAAATCTTTGAAGAACAGGTCACCGACATAAACATTAACAGACCGCAATAGGTGGTAGACAAGTGACTCTCCTTAGTTGTTCCAGTATTGACAACTCAATCTAGTGAGCAACGTATCTCATCTCTGTTGGATAAAAAGGACACCCAACACTTAATGTTGGACAAGTCATCCGTTGGATAAGACTCGATCGTCACATTATGCAAATTTTAACCTTTGTATACATAATGACCATACAATCGAAATCACTATCTCTGGTGTGACTCCTTATCTGCTGGCTTCGATGGCAATCATTTGCTCTACATCAACAACAATTGTTGTGATCAAGAGTGGATATTTGGAACTTTTTAGTGTTGAGAGACAACTGATTAGTTACCAATAGGAAGGTTAATCTCCAGCTAGGTAACAACTCTTTGGTAGCTATGAAGGCTATGCCTTACAGAGCAATAACCAACAAGAAGTTAATCAACTAGCCAACAACTTGAGTGATATCCTATCTTCTAGAGCCATTGTGATCAAGTCAATTCCATCTTGGACAATCACACAGATAGTGCAAGGTGTTCTATCAACTAAAGTGAAGAATTAGAGAAAGCATACCCTAGTTTCGATCACCATCCTTGTGCCCTTAGGTGCCACAAACAGTTTGTTCATAACTTTATTGGACAAAGTGTTGAGGAATATTCGAAAGAAAATGGAGAAGTGTCAAACAATAGATTCCTATATTAGAGCTGTTGTTTGATCCCAAAGAGGAAGCCTCAGGTGAAAGTTGGCCTGACAAGGTTGCTATATTGCAAGTCAACTCAACTTACAGTGCAACTAAGTCACAAAGGAAATTTTTACTCAACCGCTTGGTGGTAGACTAGTCCCCACGGTTTAGTGAATATTTACAACTTTTGTTGTCCTTAAGGCCTCGTTACATCTTTCTTTGGGAATTATTTTCCAAATGGTGACATACTTTGGTACCTTGTAAAGGTTTTACCCAAAAGGTTGCATCTGATTCAACCCAGATAACTGTTGTCTTGGATAGAAGAATCTTCTTAGATAACTGTTGGCAGAAATAGGAAGCCAACAGAGTCAGCTATCACATTCACTGACCATCGATAGACTCAGATAATACAGTGTTGTCGTCAGAGAAAGAAAACTACACACATGGAACCGCAAGTAGTTTTCCATTAGTTGGTGTCTAAGTGAATGAACATTTACGACCAACATAGACCTTGTCTATTGGTTAGTCAGTATCCTATGGCCTCAGAGAATGTTTGTCGTCTATGATCTCACCTTTTTGGAAGGTTGTGCTCAAGCCATTTTTGGTAGAGAACTGCTTTTCAAACTTTGTGAACATAGGATTACTTCAATGAGTATCTTTTTGAAGATTTCGGTCTAGTGTAAAGTTCATACGGACTATGCTGTGCTCACTTAAGAATCAGATACTTGTGAGTGGTCAGCTCACGGACCGAATGATCTCCGTACACTGAGAATGCAGTACGTGCTATCTTGGATTCCTCCCAAAGTAACAATACTTCATGGAAGTCAATGAAGGAAATTCTTCAGACGAATTTTACTATAAAGAGTAAGTGTCAGAAAATGCCTTTGACCAAATTGTTCGCCGATGTTGAAGCTTTGTAGCTGAATGCTATAGCTCATGTTGGGAACAAGATAACGTGACTCTCTTCCTTAAAAGGTCTTCCATTCCGAATCTCGGGACGCGATTCTTTTAAGGGGGGAGGGCTGTAACACCCCAGGTGTTTATCACCAATTAGGCAGTGGGTTTAAGCTCAAACATGATAGATTAAGTGTAAATGACAATGTCAGGGTCAACCTATGGAGATGAGCCTAACTTAAGGTTGGATGCTGCATCATTGCTTTACATATAGGCCATCTTCAAAGATATATGCTTGGGTGTGTTACCAAAGTATCTTCACATGTCTCACATCAATAACTATCCATATTGATCCCTGGAAAAGTTTCATAAAGTTTGGAATCAAAAAGTCACATGAAATGATAAGTTATATGCTTGTTGGATTAGAACTGAAACCTGCCTTTCATCCCATGGGAACTAGTGTTTGTGCAATATACAATGCAATATGTGCAACACATCTTGGATACATGTGGAACACCCTAGTGGAACATGTGTAGCACGTATCTTGAAACAACCACATGAAATGACTATAGCATTTCACTCGAGTTCTATGTTTCAAGGCATGTGAGGCCTGCACTTTTGTGCAACCTATGCGTGGTGGGTATGTTTGGCCTCTCCAACACCTTAACTACACTTAGGACACTCCATGGAACAATGTTCATGTTGATCATTTTGCCTAAATGTGCTTCTAAGTGATGGTTGACCATGTATGGACCCTGGAACACTTTTGTTTGACCGTTTCAAAAGTGTGACCTAGAAGCTTTGCATGACTGTGTACCCTTTGACAAAGTTGTAGAGGATTTTATAAGGAACAAACTTTGTTTAAGAGCCAAGTCATGAAAATGTGTGGAACATGCTCAAACAGGGTCCACAAGTCAGTTTTAGGGCTGATTTCAGCACTTAGCCGTTTTAAGCCCTAATTTCAGTGTCTTCGACATTGACATTCCGCGTTCTCGAGTTTTTGCTAAGAAACTTAAATGGGTCCAAATACGAAAGTTGGAGCTTATAGGGTGGAGAAGGCCATGCAAGAAGATGGCATAAGTTGCAATTCATTTTGGCCATAAATTCTTGTACTTGTTAATCATTGTCAACTCACTGACACTGCCGACTTGGAGGTCAATTAGCTGCCAATCTAAAGCCCTAATGGCCGAGCACCCTTAACCGAAATTGTAGAGCACAAGTAGTAGAGCAAATGTTGTTTTGGGCCCATGACCTAGTTCGGCTCAGAGGTAGCCCAAAAACGCAGTTCAAGTGGCCCACTCCGACACCTGCCACCTGTTCGGTGGAATGCCCCAACGGGAGCCGCGTGTCCGGGACGTGGCATCCATGCGCCGCAGTGCTCCCCACCGCCGCTGCCGCGCGTCTCTGCCCTCTATACACCACGTCGAGCGCGCCTCGGTCGATCCATCTTTGCCCCTAAGCTCCCTGGCGCTCTCCGCTTTCTCCTCCTGCCGTCGCTTGTCGTCTCGGCCACGTCCGCCATGGCTGCCGCCATGGGAGCTCCACGGCCACCACCGTTCCACCGCTCCAAGCCACCGCGACCGCGGCCGCGTACACCACCGTCTCCGCCTCTTCCTCCCCTTTCGCGTGGCGCCCCTCGGCCGAGCCACAGACGACCGGAGCGCCGCCACCACTGACACGGCCACCGACGGGCCGCCTTCACCGTGGCCGAGCAACTGCCGACCACCTCACGCCAAGCCACGACCGCCTTCGGGTGCGCCTCACCACCGTGCTCCTCCGCGGTGCTTCACCGCCGTCGAGTCGCCGGCAGCCGGCCGGCGGAACCGCCGCCGGTCATTCCCCCCCCCCCGCTCCTCTGTTTTCCCGAAGGAAGAAGAAGACCGTTCCCTGTGTCCTCTCTCTCTGTGTATATGACAAGTGGGTCCAGTGGTCCAGCGGGTCCCGCGAGTCAGTGTTATGAACGGCAGGGATGGGGTACACGTCGGGTGCGCCTAGCGGTTTCAATAGGGTTTGAGTAATTTCGATTTTTAATTTCAGATTTTGAGTAAATCTTCTAAATTTCATGTCTCATGCTAGAAAAATCTAAAAATGGCAAGAGTGGACTTTTTGGAAACCTTGAGAATAGATCTATGCAGTAGAGTCATAAAATTTTATATGTTTATAGATGTTTTTCAATGTGTTTATTTAAGTTGAAAAAGAGCTATAGAAATGCCTTTAAACTTGACCAGAGCCAGATCTGGAGTTTTAGAACTCCAAAAATGATGATTCTTGTTTTGTTAATTTTGTGATGACATGTACTTGTTAGGAAAAATATTAAACACCCTAATTGTTCACTGTTTTCTGAGGGTTTTGATTGGACCTTGATAAATAAGGAAATCTATATTATTTTGCTTGTCATTTTATATCTTGAGTTGTGATGCTCCAAATGATGTGAAATTTTTATGGTAGGTTTACCATGATATGGCTGTACTGTGGTATAAATTTCATGGTCATTGCTTATTGTATGCTCAAGTTATTGATTTAACTTGTTTATAGCTTGATAAATAGCTTATAAATAATATATAAATGATAAAATAGAAAATGTTGTTCCATTACCTTAGTATGATGTTTCTCTATCATATTGATTTATAATATGGCCTTGTGTTCACAGAAAATATTGAGGTTTAGGTTTAATTTGCTCTTACATGATTTATTGCTATAGCAATTTGTCTTTTTCATAGAGGTTGATATACATGTCCAAATGGTCTCAAATTTGGACAGTAGACTTTTGGGAGCATATGTAGGCCACTGTAATTTTGGTAGAATTTATTGTATACTTTTGATAGGTTATCATGATTCCACCTAATTATCTAAATAAATTAAGAAAATGTATTAAAAGAATTTATTTAGTAATTGACACTATATTTTCTGGTGTTCTTTAGTCATGTATGAAATGTTGGTAAAGTTGGTTTTATTCAATTAAATGTTTGCAACATAAGTTAATAATTATTTCTTGCAAATGAGGTTTCTAAACAGATTTGAGAATATTGTTAATTACCCTATGCAAATGATGTTTTCATGTCTTGTGTGCTATAACAAAGTTGTTGTGAATTTCATAATCTAGCTGCTGCTAAATTTTGGTGGCATTTGGCCATATGGTTTAGAAACTACAGCTGTTCTAATTTGGGTTCAGATTTAGGTTGCTCTCTGTCCCTCTAGGACAGATTCTGTACCTTCTGTATTTCGACCTGGTAAATGTTAGAATCAGGTTAAGTTGATATTAAATGAATGGTAGAGAATTTCATAAGCTTTCCATAATGTCTTCTTGCAAGTCATTTGGATTTATGAAACTCCAGATATGACTGATTTACGAAGCTGCTATTTGTAAGTCCAGAAATTGACATATTCTAGTTAATAGTTTTTACTTTACTTTGACTTGTTTTGCTATGTTGATTTCTAAGAGTGATATACATCTTGTTAGTGTTAAGTGTGCTTGATATCTTGTGTGACTTGTGTCATGATCGATATGCTGGTCATCTTCTAAGGATATGCTTAAGTGATAGTTAAGTTGATTAACTCTAGTGCCCATGTGAACTTGGTGTGTTGACATGAAAGTTGTGTTATTGCATTTCTACGCATTCATACACTTGCATCTTACATCTCATCTAGGTACGCTAGATGCACCACGTGAAGGATCTGATGTGGAGCCAAACCCGAAGATGGAGTTGGTGGATCCATCCCGAAGATAGAAGGACCGGACAAGTGTTAGATGGAGAGAATGCTCGCCAAGCGAGTTTCATCTGACAAACTCTGACTTGAGTCGGATCCCAGGCAAGCCCCGGAGCATTATAAGCCTCCTACCTTCAAAAGCAATTAATTATATATATATGTTATAAAGTATTGTTGCATTAAGTGGTAGGAGTTGGTTGAAAACCTTGCTGCATTATATCATTCCTTGTCCAGATATATGAATCCCTGAATCCTACATAGACTAGGATCGAATAGATGCTTAGCCCTGCTTTAAGCGGTAGAAGTCAGGTGATTTCCTATCACCTGCGAGATATAGGGATATTCATATATGGCACGGTTGGCTATATTTGCTATCGTGGAATGGAACCATGTGTTAATAAAATGAAATGAGACCGGGCGGGATGACGATAGTGAAGCAGCAAGGCATGGAGGTCTTGGGTGTGGATCTATCCCCGTCTGAGTCGTTTAAGGACCGATTCGTTGTACGTCCTTGAGTCATGTTGAACGCAGTCTAACACTTAGTTGGCTGGATAAGTCGTTCCGACCGCGAAGTCGAGTAGTATGGTTCAGGCCGGGAATCGAATGGTAGGTTGCTTCTTGGAGGAGAGAAAGGATGTGCTTGGGGACATTGGCGTGAGACCAAGGGGGGGTTAGAGTCCCTATCACCTGGCAGAGTGTCGCCCTTGGGGTCGCGACATCATTCGGACCCGTGATTCCTGAACTGTACGAAAGATGACCTGAGCAGCCCTCGCCAGGCGCGTCTCGGTGAGTGTTAGAAATACCCCTCCAGCTGGATAGGAATTCGATTCGAATCGCCGTCGCTCCCGGTTAGTGAGCACTTGACTTGAGCAGCGGCAACGTAGATTCCATTAAATTGAACGAATGGTTAATTGGATAACGATGGAAAGGTTGCCTCAATTTATACCTGCTATGGTTAATATTGTTTGCTCCTAATAAAGTGAGTGCTCTAGTACAGGTTCTAATATAGATGATAGGTTAATGATAATTAACTTGATGCTTAAGCATTAATGATTACTTATTCATATTAAGCTTTTATGCAAAATGTTGTCAAGCTAGCCCACTTTATATCAGCCTTGCATGATCCTTGGTGTCACTTTATTTCTGATTTATGACGGGTAAGTCTAGCTGAGTACATTGTCGTACTCAGGGTTTTATCCCCACTTGTTGCAGGTTGTGTTGTATCTTGGCGACTGCAAGAGTTGGTTGGCTCCTGCCGTAGAGGCGGAGTGTGATCATGGGCATGATCCTTCTGAGTTATCTTCTCTTTAATGCTTTTGTTGGAAGTCGACCGTGGTACTGGCATGTATTTGAAATAAGATTAATGTTAGTTTCAAATTACTTTGCTTCCGCTACTTTTGAACTTAAGTTGTAATAACTATGTTGAACTCCGATGTATATTAAACTACTTGTGAAATGGTTGTAACATATGACTTGTTATGTTGAATCACTACGATCTTGGCTTGTATGTTGGTTGGTTTGAAATCCCTCGTGATTTCATTGGACTACCGGAGTTATATGGGCTCAAGTGCGAGAATTTGATCACTTCGGTGATTGTTTTTGTACTTGTGCTCTTATAATTTGGACGGTTCCGTTACAAGGAGCTCTCGGATTTCTCTACGTGGGCTATGTCCCACATCGGTAGGTCGTCGTCCTCTGTCTCCTTCGACCCGTCTCTACCGCCGGAGACGTACTCTGACCCGAACGTGTACACTAAGGTCCAAGAGTACATGTCAGCGGTAAGGGAGATCCATGGGGAAGATTACGATGTGCGCACTGAGCCCATTGATGCAGAGGCAATCATGAGGCTTGGAGGAGGCAAGAAGCACGGGCGGATGTGGATTGCAGATGGCGCCATCGACTCCAGCACTGTTCCCAACCTCGACACTATCCGAGCACGGAGCACGAGCTCCAGCCAGCCCATACGCCCACGGCCAGCTCCAGCACTGCAGCAGGTCCAAGAACTCCAGGTAATTCCTGCCTTACTCGTCATACGTTCATCTTTACACACCTAAATTAGATTTGCATTACTAAAACATTGGAGTGAAATATTGCAGGAACTGACCGCGCAGCAGCAGGAGAAGATTGTGGAACTGACCGCGCAGCAGGAGGCCTAGAAGGCCGCGTTCGAGGCCTAGAGGGTCGCGTTCGAGGCCGCACAGAAGCAGATGGCGGAGATGATGATGATCATGCAAAATATTGGGCAAGCATCGGGTGTAGAAGTGCACTTTACAGCTCCTACTCCACTTCCTGCTCCTGCAGCTACTCCTGTAAGTATGAAAGTTCACTTCTCGCTTGTGCTTTGCATGTATGTCGGTGTTCGTGCCGTTGTGGATGTCGGCGTTCGTGCCGTTCTAGATGTCGGCCTTCGTGCCGTTGTTTCTTGCAGGTTTTGGAAACCTCCCCGTGCAGGGGAGGTGCTGCCGAAATTTTTAACTAAGTCTAATCTTTTTGTATTCCTGGATTACTAGATGCAATCTGTAATTTCCAAAACTGTTTTCCCGGATTACTCACACATGCAATCTCTGCTCCTTTGTGCAGCCTCCGTCCGCAGGTTCGAATCATCCTACGACTGCGTCACCAGGTGATCAGGCCAATCTTTCACCATTGTCTCATAGGCTAGTTTGATGAGGACTCATGCTAGGTGATGTGGTTCGACTTTAGCGTGAGTTGTGGTTTATGACTGTGACTTGTGCTTGGATTTGATGAATTTGTCGTAATAAACATGTGAACGATAATGAATATGTGACTTGTCGATGTATATATTGTGATTTCTGGTTCACGATTATGGTTGTGATATATTGTGAGAAAATGGATTCTGTGTGATATATATATATATATATGTGATGCTTGATATATATAAATGTATATGTGTGTAAAAAAAAGAAAACAAATTTTACCTCTTTGCCGAGGGCTATGACCAAGGCCCTCGCAAAGAATTTTTGAGAAAAAATCATGAAAATTTCTTTGCCAAGGGCCAGGAATAAAGCCCTCGGCAAAGGTTTTTTTAAAAAAAAATAAAAAAATTCAAAAAAAATTTAACAGAAAAATTTTCAAAAAAGCCTTTGCCGAGGGCCGGGAATAAAGCCCTCGGCAAAGGTTTTTTTAAAAAAATAAAAAAATCTTTGCCGAGGGCTAGGGATGAGGCCCTCGGCAAAGGTTTTTTTTTAAAAAAAAATTTAAAAAAATTTTAACAGAAAAATTTTCAAAAAAATATTTGCCGAGGGCCGGCCCTCGGCAAAGAAACCGCCAACAGCGCTATCACCGTGACGGCTGCTTTTCTTTGCCGAGGGCCGTTCTGGCCCTCGGCAAAGGCTTTGCCGAGTGCCCGATAAAGGGCCCTCGGCAAAGGCCCCTTCGCCGTCTAAAAATTCCCCGAGGGCTCTTTGCCGAGGGCAGCCCTCGGCAAAGCGGCAAAGCATGCGAGTCCAGTAGTGGCAGGATCCTGGCCGACTTCTGGTCCGAGATGCTGCTCTTCGTGGCGCCGTCGGAGGATGTCAACAGCCACAAATGGGCCGTGCTGCTGAAGGAGGAGGATCGGAAGCGTATGGATGGAGGTGATTGAAGGCGAGATCATGGACTGGTTGAAGAAGTTTAAGCCTACTATAGTGACAGTGATAGTTTCAGACATCGTTGAGATTTAAAAAGCTGTGTAATAGGCTTAGTTACCTTCTCTGTTATGCATTCCCTGTTAAACTGGTTTTCCAAGTGTTGTACCGAACAAATGTTGCTTTCTTAAAAGCAGAGGGTCGTCCTTCCTCTTAAGCTCGTCGTATTACCCTTGTGTATTTATTTGAAAACTGCTACCTCCGTCCTGAAATGTAATGGGTCTTGAGTAGTCCTATCTCTTAAGTAAAATTATCGTAAGTTTTAACAAAGGTATAAAAAATAATATATGAATTTTTTTATTTCTCTAATATTGTAAATTTTGATACTCTTCCTCATAAAATTGATCAAATTAATATCAGTTTAACTTAGGATAAACTCATCCTTTATATTTCAGGACCAAGATAGTAGTAGTAGTACTTGCTTTTGGTTTGGTTGATTCGGTTTTGTACTTTAGTTTTAAGATATCGTCTCTATTCCACTATTAAGAAGTGTACTCACATATTTTTGTATCTATTTTTTCTGGCACATTACTAAATCTACTTGTGCTAATTCACTTTATTTTAATGGATAGACAAGATTGTCGTTTCAACACATAACTATCTCTTATAAAGTTCATTAATACCTGAGTCACTACTTTATCGCTAGACCTATAAACAATCGGTCACAAATTTAGGAGAAAGAAATGATACATTGTTCATAAGGACAATCTTCATTTTTGTTACATTAATGCATTAGTAGGGGTCAATTGGGCGAATCCCAAAGCTAACCCTCGAATTGCTGCCGAACTACTCTACTAATCATTCCACCTTTCAGAGCTCATATATGGACCATGTGTCTTTCTATTAATGGATTTTGTACTCTGATTAGAATGTGATGACTTTTCTAGAATCTAGTATGTGAAATGATTTGTTCTAATTGACGAGTATTATGCAAAACTAAAAACATGATAAGTGTCACAAAAAAATAGAAAGTAACCCAAAATCAATTTACCATGCTTCAAAAGAAGCATGAAGAACTCGGAGCACATCATTGCCAATGGTTGCCGCAAAATTAAACTTCCAGCACAATTTTAGGAAGATTCATATATTTAATTGCTACCTATTGTAAACTTCTTTTTGCTAACAAAAGGTTTTGAAGAATCAATAACCCTAGCCTAGGATTTAGGGCTTGTTAGGCTTCTAGCCACAAATAGCCACACCTAAGCTTAAGTACAAGCCACACTTGTGGCTAGATACATTTTATGGAAAATTATACTACTTGCTGTCAATGTTTTTTTTTTGGATGGAGGACCTCTCCATTTCCATTATTGCAACGGAAATACATCATACAAGAGTATATATCAGGTGAAAGAAAAGACCAGCAAGAGACCCTACAAAAGCTACCCTTACACACGCCTGCATCAGGCGAGCACCAGAAAGAGCAACACAGTGTCCAGAAGTAACATTTGACAGAGAGACGGCTAACAAAAGGCAATGCAAACATCCGCATGAGATGTAGGTAATTTAAAGTAAATTTGACAGAGAGACGCACATGTCCCCTCATCACACGTACTGGCAATGGCATATATATATATAGTGGTTATTCTATAGAAACTTAGGGTAAGTTTTATTCTTGCTCCGTTTGAGTGGCATGAGTTTCACATTTACATGGTTGCTAAGCTACAGTGAAGTGTTGACGTACAGGATCACATGCAGGCCTGACGGTTCAGTTGTCCAGCTAATAGCCTAACAGGGACTGAAGCTTGTTGGCTCTTCTCTTGGTTTGGACCGTTTGGTTGATGCCAAAGGTCGGGACGGAGAGGGCACGTACAGGCCGGTCCTTTGGTGCCCACAATACGCTGCTGGTTCATTTTTGGCAACCTAGCTATGTCATGGATGTGTTCTAGCTTGCATGCGTGCCTGAGCCTGATTGCACAAATTAAAGAGTACATTGCATGCGAGACAGGGTAGATGTGAAAGAAAGTTCCTTGTGCTGTGCAACATAGAAAAGATATATATATCACAGAGAGGCCACGAGCTCTCCCACTCGTCCACTCCAGCTCACTCGTCAGTCACAGCAACAAGCCGGCCAGGACAAAGGCGGGTCAAGCCAGAACGTACAGTCAAAAAGATGCCTAACTTTTTTTTAGTTATGTTATTGTAACCATCCTTTTGGATAACGGCATTTATGATTAATTGTTAGCCGCTAGCCGGCCGACCAGTACAATGCAATGGAACAGTGAAGTCCTTTCCAGTGGGATATTTGCTCACTTTGTTCCAGATTATGTGATTCAGATCTTAATCTTATTGTTGTATTGACTATTGATCAAATTAATATTGGTAGAAACCACAAGCAGTAAAATATGTATCTCTGCAGGTTGATTGCAATCACTACCGGAATCCGCTTCTTTGCCGAGCGACGGAGGCTTTGCCGAACGTTTTTTTTCGGGCGCTCGGCAAAGAAGACTTTGCCGAGAGCCAAATAAAAAACACTCGGCAAAGCCTCTGCACTCGGCAAAAAAGGCTTTGCCGAGGGTCAAATAAAAAACACTCGGCAAAGAAGTTTCTTTGCCGAGTGCCAAAAAAAAACACTCGGCAAAGGCTTTTTGCCGAGGGCCAAAGTAAAACACTCCGCAAAGCAATTTTTCAAACCACGTTTTGATGCCTTAAACGAATTCAAATAAAAAAGTTTTCAACTATAAAGTTTCATAACTTATCAAGATCTAAAAACTTTATATTCGTCATTTCTTCATTTGACAAAGTAATAATTACGTTGTTCATAAAATCTATGTCTCTCATGTAGTTTCATGAAACTACAAGAGAGATACATAAGATTTATGAACAATGTTAGCACCACAATTTCGGATGAAAAAACTTCCTAAATGAAGTTTGTAGATCTCGAAAGGTTATGAAACATTGTAGTTGACCACTTTTTAATTTGAATTCATCTTGTCATGCAAAATTACGTTTGAAATTCAAAATTTTAAAATTCAAATTTTTCAAAAGACCTTGGATGGAAAAACTTCCTAAATTAAGTTTGTAGATCTCGAAAAGTTATGAAACATTGTAGTTGACCATTTTTTCATTTGAATTCATCTTGTCATGCAAAACTACGTTTGAAATTTAAAATTTTAAAATTCGAATTTTTCAAAAGACCTCGGATGGAAAAACTTCCTAAATGAAGTTTGTAGATCTCGAAAAGTTACGAAACATTGTAGTTGACCACTTTTTCATTTGAATTAATCTTGTCATGCAAAACTACATTTAAAATTCAAAATTTTAAAATTTGAATTTTTCAAAAGAGCTCGGATGGAAAAACTTTCTATATGAAAAATGTAGAGTATGAAACTTTGTAGTTGACAACTTTTTGATTTGAATTCGTTTAGGGCCTCAAACAATCAACTTTCACTTGGTTTAGTATAATATTTGAGTAACCGAAACGACATATAAACGCATGTGAGTGTGTAGTGTAGGTGGCAGAGGAGGTATCACGTGAGGGAGAGGTCACGAGTTCGAATCCTGCCGACTGCGTAGCCGTGAAAAATGTCGTGACTTACGACTGGCCAGTGGGCCCCTCCCCCGATTAAACTTTTTTAGGTTTTTTTCGCATTTTTTATTTCGCGCTTGCACTCGGCAAAGGCTTTGCCGAGTGCCCGATAAACGGCTCTCGGCAAAGAAGCGTTTGCCGATCGGATTTTCGCCGAGGGCGCTTTGCGCTCGGCAAAGACTTTGCCGAGAGCTGCGCTCGGCAAAGACTTTGCCGAGGGCCTTACAGGCTTTGCCGAGAGCCTGTGGCCCTCGGCAAAGCAGCCGGCTCTGGTAGTGAGTTGCAGGCCATTAGTCAAGAGCTAACATCACGCATATATATATTCTGTCAGTGGAATTGGCAAACTTTTTTCCTGTCACAAAAGGTTGATGACGAACCCAAGGTTCACTATGGCAATGGTGCATACTCACTACTATATCGCTGGCAAAAGGCTGTCGTGAAACATTGCTACACAGCATGCAGTCTTTTATACCTTTGGGCTTCTTTTCTGTTTGTATACATTCCGCTTTTTGTTAGCTAGTGCATAATCTCAGCACCATGATAGCATCTACTGAATTGTTTATATGAATTACCAGTAGTATTGTTTGCTCTAGTGGAACCTTCCAACAGCTTAATTAATTAATTTTAATCGTGGAACTGCGCACTGATTTTGTGGATATCCTGCCGTACGGTTGAAAGCCTGCCGTACGGATGGAGGCATCTCGCTCGTTGCTTTTGTCTGATGCCAATCATGGCCCCATGCTTATTATTTCGTGGGGACGCTTTTGAACAGCTCCATGCATGCAGATCGCACGTATATGACTGCATGCATTGCTCTCGCATGGTAATTAACTTAACAATGAACATAGCAGATGTATTCTATTTCATTTCATTGTTTTTTTTCGAAAGAGTTTCCTCTCAGCTTTTGTTGGCAGAGGCATATAGTTTACTTAATGGTTAACGGAATATTCTGTGGCGATCACTTATAAGAGGCCCCTTTTTATATATGTTCTACTCTTTGCCCAGCCGTTTGTTAAAAAAAATGTTCTACTCATTCTGTAATCGTGGCATCTTTGTCTCACCATATTGTTAGGCAAATCCTGATAAAAAAATGTTTGAGAGCTTTACATCAGTGACGCGTTTTGGTTGTTAGAGTCTGATCACTACTGATTTGGTGGATCCTGTCAAATCCTGCCGTACCATACGGTCGATGGCATCTCGCTCTCATTGCTTTTCTCTGGTGATGATGGGCAATTTTTGCCCCATGCTTATTTGTGGGCCGGGGATGCTTTTGAACGGCTGCATGCATCCAGATTGCATGCATGTGCACGTATATGGATGCCTGCATTCCGCTTGCAATGCATGGTAATTAACAAATCGATGAACGCAAATTTATCCTACACTCTAAAGAGTTGGGTTGTTTTTTCACTCTATAATCCACGAAATGTCATTAAATGTGCCTTGAAGTCTAGTTAGACCCATATAATGAGGAGGCTGTTAGTAGGACAAATTTTTTGTACCGAATTTAATTCCAGGCCCAATTTATTATAGATTGATCCCATCTAAATAAAATTCATTGTACGAAATTAGAGGTTTGCATGTTAGATACATGCCAAGAGGTTGTAGCTTTTTTTTGTCTCGCAAAATAACCACTGGCATTCTGCGTGCCTATACGTATAAGCGTCTGTGATGTGACCCCAAAAGTTCTTGAATTCTTGAATCAAGCTATGTATCAAATCTATATACCCTGATTTTTATGAAACTATTTATAATCGTTATAAAACTTTCATTCATCAAATAAATTGACTGCTAGCACCTGTTCACTCTTCATGCCAGCTTCAGTATTCAGATCTCTTGATGTTGCATTTGACTTTTGACCAAATATTGGAGAGGAAACCATAGTACCACAAGCTGGAAAACATAACTCGGCTTGCTAGGAGGCCACCTTTACTACGTTTCCAAGATACTATGAAATTAATAATGGTCGACCTAGAAAGGCAATGTCTATGGTCAGCACAAGTGCAGCTAAAGTTGTCACAAGAGAGAAACGAGATAAGTCCAAATAGAACTGACACAAGATGGGCAGGTCGTTAAGTCACATACATGTTTGTAAAATTGATACATGGATGTCAATTTCCTTTAAGTCACAAATGTTGTTAAAAAGGTACCAAAGTTATTCTGCGATTATAAGATCTAATGAAAAAACTATAACTCATCCAATCCCTTAGTCCTCTAGCCTAACTGGCTAGATGAATCCAGCAGCACCCCTTAAGTCCTGAGTTTGATTCCCCACAGGGACAAATTTCAGGCTTGAGGGTAAAAAAATCCTCTCGTCTGTCCCATACCAAAGTACAAGTTTGTAGCCGTTCCGTCTCACGGGAATGCAGGTGCCGCTGTATATGGGTGGGACCAGGGTTCAAAGATTTTCTCGAGGTACGTGAGAAGTTCATCTTCTTAATGAAACACTGTAGGGGATGTCTCTCCCCCCGTTGCTCGAGTTATAGCTATTCATGTGATTTCCATCTTAATATTACTAGTTGGAGCCCAGCAAGGCCTCAATGGAGCCTCCATGTTAATCATATTAAGGCGTGCTAGTAAAAATTACAAATCCTAAAAGTTCTCTCAATCATAATCAAGTCATTAATTGGATATACTATAATAATAATCATCATCATCAATAATATCCATAGATTTATTATATTTCCAAAAAAAACACCAACATTTGCCATTATGAAAACTACATATATTAATCCCTTAGAAATTTGAATAATATAAATTACCCACCTTGCCACTGTGAAAAATACATAAGTTAATCTACTAGAAGTTTGCATCCAAATTACCCATTCTTAGCCATTATTAAAAATAAATCAAAGTGACATTCAAATTTGCACCTAAATTAACCACCTCTACCATAATGATAATATAAGTAACCCTTAAATTAGCGTTAAGTTAAGCACTAATATGAAGCAATCCATTAATTTCTATCTAAATTATCCACCTTAGTCATTATAATACATAAACTAAAATAAATCTCACATCTATGTCTTAATTATCAATATAAGCTACTTAGACAAAGAACTAAATAACCATAAACTGTGCTATATATATATTTCTAATTTACCCCTTCTACTATTGTTAAATCTAAAGTAAGGATAACTGTTCTGCTCCACTATGTAGACTAACTACAAATGAATATATTAGCGAAAAACACATATTTTGTAGTTTCGTTGATCATGAAAAATGTTCCATTAACAAACTATGTACCATTGACAAAAACATTTGACACTAAATTTTACAGTTTATTGCATCAGATTAATTTATACATTTTGATATGCCACGATTTCGAGCTGTCGATGCTAGAAATCAATGTCCCAACGTGACAAAGTGTGAGCTAGAGATATGCTAGGATCATAGAGGCATGTTCTGTTTGCTTCTTTTTCATCAGATGGCATGGAGGAAATGACGGCCAGTGCGCACCAATGCCGTAGGCTTCCAAGCTTTGGTAGCTTTTCTTTTGGTGATCAGGCATGTTCAGCTGTGTGGCCGGTGCAGAGCAGATGCCCTGCTAGCTGGCCTCGAAGCTTACACTCGTTCGATTGCTGCCAAATGCATGCCAAAGCGCCGGAGGGGAGGGAACACTGCATCTTCCTATGTCGCAAGCTTCGTGTGCTAGCTTGCATGTGTCTTGAACAGCTCCTCGGACTGCTTGCATTGTACATTAAGCAGTGGCACAATTACAGATAAACATTATCTGCATCAATAATACAAATTGCAAAAGACCTGCGAAAACTATTAGATCCTCTTGTTTTGGTCAATATATATAAAATCTCGGTTAGGATGTCCTACACTCTTCTCTAGCAAAATATCTGAAAGCATGACACATGCATGTCCTCTCACACACGTACTGCATAGTGGTCATGATTTGGAATAAAACAAAAAAGAGTTGATGCATGCATGTCTATCCACACACCATATGCTAAAGAGGATACTAGCTAGCAGCTAGAGGGAGAGAAAGAGAAATACTAGCCGCAGCTAGAAAGAGAGAAAGTTGGATACATGACCACTGCCTGGCTGCGTCAATACTAATTGATGTGAAATCCTTTAAATCATTGTCGTTTTTGTTAGTATAAAATCTCAGTAGGATCCCGTCTTTTATTTCTCTAGAGGGAAAGAGACTCTGTGTCATGGATGCGTATGCCCAGTTACACGTACGTACCGGTTACTTTTATTTGTTAGTATAAAATCTCAGTCTGCAATCGATGGATGGCAAGCTAGTTTAGCAAAGTGGAAAGCTAGAGATTGAGTGAGCCTTCGGTGAAAGCCAGCACGCGATGATATTCTGCTCGCTCGATCTGACAAGCTATGTATACTATATATACACACACACGATGTGTCGAGATGCAGTGAGCCTTTGGTGAAAGCCAGCACACGCCACACGATGATATATATCCTGCTGGCCCGATCTGACTATCTATGCATAGTAGCATGCATGATCACACGATGATTAGACTTGTATTTAGAGAAGATAAGAACGGATAAATATATAGAAACAAAACAAAACATAATAAAGTGGAAGATTACATGTGCTACAGGCTGCAGCAACGTTCCACTAGTCTCTTTGGCCGGCAGTAGTGATGAGTACGTATACGAATCATTGCCTATATGTGCTAGCAACTATAGGATGACAACTAGAAATCATGCGCGGCGTTGCCGCGCCCTGCCTGTGTCTGGGCCAGCCTGCAATTCTGTTGTGTGAGTCCATTTGGAGACTATATGTTGTCTTCGCCAGGTAGAAATAGAACGGATCCCATACGTACTAACGTGTACGTGTACAACCTGATTAAGGAGATCATTCTGGAAAAAAAAAGTATGATGTGCCTAACTGCCTATATGAACTTGAAGAGAGGAAAAAAAGTTCAAAATATACGAAAAGCTTAGATAGTGTAGTGATTCAGAAAAACAAGTCAAGAACTCAGTGATAACCAAAGCAGACGTGTCAACATCTCATGAATCTGATTTTGTATATGTTGCAGCATATACACGATAGATACCACGGGGTACCACATGGATATACACAAAGAAGTTGCTAGAACTCCTATAATGACTGCAGCATATGCAATGGCTACAGAATTCTTCTCTTCCAATTCTGTCTTTTGTTTAGAAATTGTGTAAAATAGGAAAAAAATCAGAACGTGCTCTTTTGGGTATGTATCCCTATACTAAGTTTCGGAACTATGGAGATTGGAGAATAGGATAAGCATGATACAGGGAACTGCAGCCAGAGATACTATTTTTATTTTTACTTGTTTTTTTTTTCAATTGTTAGTTTAGGATATTGGAAGGTTTCAATTAAATATGAAATGAGTTCCAATTGGTTAAATTTTGGTAGGTCTTAGTGCACTTTATTTTTCTTATATAGAGATAACAAATTTTAAAAAGCTTCTCTTACTGTTGCTCTATTTCTACTGTTAAGAAGAAAATTTTGGTATGTATCCCTATACGAACTGCTGAGAAGGGCGGGCCTGGTTCAAGCGGTAGAGTCTTACCGCCTGTGACCGGAAGGTCCCGGGTTCGAGTTGCGGTCTCCTCGCATTGCACAGGCGATGGTAAGGCTTGCCACTAACACCCTTCACCAGACCCCGTACAGAGCAGGAGCTCTCTGCACTGGGTACGCCTTTTTTATCCCTATACGAACTGTTCGCGTGGCTGTAGTTGTAGAAAACAAAAGGATCATGCCTATAGGCTATAGCAGTGGGCAGTGGCTGCCGTTCTGAAGCTTTTAATACAAAGTAAAAAATTTAACTACACAGATTAGCCAAATCATTTACAGAAGGAGAGAGATAGTAGCGCAGCTAAAATCCAAATTAGGAGAAGTCGATGAGTTGAGAAAGTTATGTGGAGAGCTTTAGCAATCAGCACCAAATATAGCAGAACAAAGATGGAGGTATAGTAGATTTGCTTTTTTTTTTGGCTGCCTTATAGTTCAGAGTCAGGATGTTGCAGTGGAAGAGAATGTCTGAAATAGTATAAAAGGCAAATATTATATGTTGTTTGAGTTTAAATTCAAAGCTTTCAGCAGAACCAAACATGGTTGTACTAAATTGCTCAAGTAAAACACGTTTTTTTTCCACTGATATGACCCATTTTTCTCTGCTTTGATAGTTATTAGAGCTGAGTTGGACATCATAACTCAGGTACCTTTAGCATGATTCAGGATAACATCTAGCACCAAATGAACTTTGCTCCTCAGGATATACATCTGCACAGATTAGCCAAATCTTTGCTACACATAAGCAGTGCTAAATCTTAGCCAAACCTTTTTTATTTTTAGAAAATAAATAGCCAACCCAATGGGAATAGGGACAGAGAAAAATTATGGTGAGCGATAGAAAACTAAAAGGTTCTGTTGTGATAGTCTAGGATTTACTCTCAAATAATCCTAGATGTAGCTGGCTCCATAATCTCTTTACAGGCATTTTATCAAACACATGGTGTGCATAGTAAGAGAGAAGAAATAGGCAAATAACCAGAAGCGATAGGGAGAGACTGAGTGTGTGCGTGTGTGTGAGAGAGAGAGCTCACCAACGCCCCCGTCCTCACAGGAACAGCACCTGCCCAAGGGCCTGCAAAGGTAGGAGTGGCCTGAAGCCATCTGGGCGTGGTCACGCTCCTTGTTGAAAGCCCTGCGCCAGCGCTCGTACAGGGCTGACACGGCTTCGTCCGACTCCACATCCCTGTCCGTCGGGGTCTTGGCGTTGTCTGGCAAGTGCGCGTAGTCGGCCGCGCGGGCAAAGCGGCTGGGAGGATCGGTGCGTGAGCATGAGCCTAAGCGGCGGGCCGCTGTGGCTACGGTGCCAACCGCACGCGTGGAGCGGGAGGCCACCGCGGCTGTGCGAGACGCGAGTGAGGCGCCTGCAGGGCCGTGGTGGTGGCCGCACCCGGCTGCAGGGCCGCGCTCGGCTCGCCCGCGGCCGTGGGGCTGTGCCGCCTCGCTGGTGGCTGGCGCCCGTGCCGCCGCTCGGTGAGATGGACGAGCCCGAGAAGGTTGCCAACAAGGTTTCGGGTTGTCAAACAAACGGGTAGACACCCAACCGATCCACAATCGAATGGCCACCATTGCAAGTTTGGCGCATCGAACGGTTAGCGGGCTAACGGTGACGTGGCTCTATCCGTTAGCCCGCTTTTGATGCAGGATTCGTCTATAGAGATGGATCATAAAGAGGCTTTTGGTTGGGTCTCCAATCACTGCTGTCTGCGTGACCAGACTATATATATATATATATATATATATAGGCGTCACACAATACCACTGTACCATTCTTGAGTATAAGTAAACAGAAAAACTAGATACCATTGAATGTACCATTATTGAGTAAATAAATGGAAAAAAATAACTTTGTATCTACATTTAATTTGATAATTATTTGTATGTATTTTCGGGTGACCGCCATAACATAAATTGTTTTTATTTTTCCTCGCAATCAGTTGCAATGTTGTACCAACCCTGGCATACACGCTGTGCAAAATTACACCATAGAAGCAGTTAACGTCTACTACTGCCCTTCCAATCCAATAAAGAATAGTAGCTAGCCACTAAAGCTTTGTATCCGGAGAACTGGTTGCCTGCCTTTCATAAAAGGGCGTGAGCACACAGAACTAATTAAGCTTCTCCCTGCCACAGCACAGAGGTTTCCTCACACTCCAGCGCCCTTTTGTTCTCGCCCTCCTCCTCAGGCAGCGCCGCCCATTCTCCGGCCAGTACTTCTCCCTCTGCTCACGGTGGGCGGCCCATCTCGGTCTGTCCAGTGCTCGTCGCTTTCGATCAGTTTCCATGGAGATCCGTCCAGTAGTGTGCCTGCTGCTTCTGATGCTCCTGCTTCTTGGAGCTTCAGCTGGTGAGCCGAGATCCAAGGAGACACCAGATGGGAGCCAAAAGTGGGGCTACGTGGTACCTCGTCACGGTGAGCAACTCAGCGCGCACTCTCGGCCATGCATGTCCCCTCCTCCATCCAAGTTCGTTCCTGTTGAATAATTGAACCCCTTTCCAGGATGCATATTGATTTTATCTTCTGTACGTGAACTTGTGTGCTTTGGATTCGCAGAGGTGAACATGTTCTATTGGTGGTTTAGGAGCCCGCAGCGCCCATCTGCCTCCGCCTCTGCCTCGGCGACAGCCAAGCCATGGCCAACGGTCCTATGGCTCCAGGGCGGCCCGGTAAGCAGTGCAGTAGCTTCTCTCTGACCATTTATTTTTGTTTTAGAAAGAATGAGTAATCCAACCTTTACGGCTGCCGCTAGCATTACTAATCATGCATGCCCCTGTTCTCGTGTTGTTTTACGTTCATTAAATTGACAGGGAGGTTCTGGTTCAGGCCGGGGGAATTTCCTCGAGATCGGGCCATTGGACATCAACTTGAAGCGGAGGAAATTCACGTGGCTAAGAGTCGCCCACCTAATTTTTGTCGTGAGTTGCTTCATTTTTCTCTTTTCTTCAATTTGTTCCGAGACGGTGGAAATTGATGAACTCACGAGCTGATGAGTGTGTGATACCGATGCCCATACTGCATGGCGGAAATGAAATGGAATTACAGGACAGCCCGGTTGGCGTTGGGTTCAGCTACACTGACCACCCGAGAGCCCTGGCGAAGACAGATGCGCAGGTGGCCTCGGACATGTTCGGCGTCATCAAGTTGCTGCTCAAGGAGTTCGCCAGCCTGCCGAGCAGCCCCCTCTACCTGGTGGGCGAGTCTTACGGCGGGAAGACAGCTGCCATGGTGGGCGTCCTTCTGGCAAGGGCCATCCAAGACCGAACCATCGATATCACCTTCGGAGGTAAGCATATATATCCATCCCAACTAGTACTCATCAGCTTGATAATCTTGAAAAAGGAAACAGCACAGAGAGCACAGTACAGCACTAGAATGACCTATATCTGTGTTCACCAATCACCAACAGGTGTTGGCATTGGAGACGGCTGGATCTCTCCAGGAGATTTCGCGGTAAATAACATAGCCCATGATTTTTAATCTGTTTGGCGAGTCTCTATGCAACTAGAATCATGCATGTATGTGCTGTAAACACCTTGTTTAATTTGATACATGTATATGAAGAGTTCGTATGGACCGCTGCTGTACTCCGTGTCTAGGCTGAATGACAACGCCGTCGCAGACGTCAACAAGTAAGCAAATAATTCCACCTAATCTTCCACATTGGGATGGAAATTAATCTTGACATGTGATAGAACAAAGAGATCAACTTCTGTTCATAAAGGCTTAGTGTGTTGGTCATTAATTAGGACGATCCTGTTAGCATAAACCACGCCCTGTTCGTGCATGTGTGGTCACTAAGGTAATTAGCTATTTTTAGGAGCTACGTTTGTCGTAGTTTGAAGCGGTGGAATAGGAAGTGCTTGCATGCATAGTAGTGGGGGACGTTGCAGTATGGCTTGCCGCTGGAAGGCGAAGACTAGGTGTATACAAGAGTGAGTGGCTCATGTACTAGCGCTAGAGATCGTGGATGTGTGTGTGCGCATGACCCAGCCAAGCAGTTGTTGCTCATGCATGTAAGTCGGGCTTCTTATAGCCATGTGTGTGCGTTGTGTGAGTTGAGCCGAGAGAAATAGAGAGAGTGCCGGTGTTGTGTCGCCGCTGCGGAGTTCGTCGCCCCGGCAGGTGTGGGTCGCCCGGCGAGTCTCCTCTCGTGTTCCAAGTGTGTCCCAAGTTGTGTTATCATTAATAATAGCCAAGATACAGACGTTTGTCGCTGCGGCGTTCGTCGCTGGAATTTCCTTGTCTATTATTTATGTTACTATCATCGTTCGTCGATCCTCGATATCAACAATTGGTATCAGAGCCTAGGTTAGGGAGAGGAGAGCCAGCTGAAGATGTCGACGTTGACATCATGTATGGGCGTGGTGAGCGTGTCATTGGTGACATGGTGGATATCCCAAAGCCTCGTCGTGCGATCCGTTCGTGCTGGTGGCGGCCGGCGCGAGGTGGCGATCAACGGCGGTGGAACGTTCAAGCTCAGACCGTGTGTCGCCGGCCAAAAAAATAGCGTGTGTCGCCGAGAAGAAAGATTGCGACGTTCGTGCGGAGATGGGGCATGAAGAGGTGGCTGCGTCATGAAGACGATGGCAGTTGCAGAATCTTCGGTAACGACAAGTCAAGATTAGGGGGAGGCGTTGTTTGGCAACGCCGTTGACGAACCGATGCTCCTGTGTGGTGGGATGAACGGTGATGTCGTGGTTTAGGGGGAGATTGTTAGCATAGACCACGCCCTATTCGTGCATGTGTGGTCACTAAGGTAATTAGCTATTTTTAAGAGCTGCGTTTGTCATAGTTTGAAGCAGTGGAATAGGAAGTGTTTGCATGCATAGTAGTGGAGGACGTTGCAGCATGGCTTGCCGCTGGAAGGCGAAGACTAGGTGTACAAGAGTGAGTGGCTCATGTACTAGCGCTAGAGATCGTGGATGTGTGTGTGCGCATGACCCGGCCAAGCAGTTGTTGCTCATGCATGTAAGTCGGGCTTCTTATAGCCATGTGTGTGCGTTGTGTGAGTTGAGCCGAGAGAAATAGAGAGAGTGCCGGTGTTGTGTCGCTGCTGTGGAGTTCGTCGCCCCGGCAGGCGTGGGTCGCCCGACGAGTCTCCTCTCGTGTTCCAAGTATGTCCCAAGTTGTGTTATCATTAATAATAGCCAAGATACAGGCGTTTGTCGCTGCGGCGTTCGTAGCTGGAATTTCCTTGTCTATTATTTATGTTACTATGATCGTTCATCGATCCTCGGTTCCAATAGATCCTGCCAGCATGTTGGTTTAAATAAGGTTGCTATTTGCTTGCATCTTAAGGCAGAGTCAATAGCGCCCGAGTTAATGGTGTATTTCAGGAATTAGTGGTGTGTATTTGTGCTAGACATTCAGGGTTCTCTCTCTCGTATCTGATGTCACAACATTTGGGAGTATAGGAAAAAGAAATATGTATTTGTTGCCTTCTTGGCATTTCACTTTTGTGTCCTCCTCCTTTCTGCTATTATATGATGGTGTCTTGTGTGTGAGAACTGAGAACACCCTGATTCAGCATCTAACAGATGATTTATACCAACATCTACCTTTTGAATCAATTATTTAATTCATCTCCAAAAATTTTGTTAGCTTGTTTGGTGAACCCTGACCAGATTTCTCATTTGTTCTCAGAATGGGGGTGATGGTGAACGAGCAGATGGCTGCAGGGCAGTTTGCCAAAGCCCAACAAACTTGGACGGACCAATTAGATCTCATTGACTCGCAGAGTGACGGCGTGGTAAGTATCTGTATAACCGTCATATCAGTAGCAACACTTCACATCTGGAATACACATGCATGAAAGTACTCATCAGAGTGGCAAATTAACGTCTAAAAATCTCTCAATCGTAATTAATGGTTTTCCTTCTAACATCGCAGACTTCATTTTCTGTTGCAGTCTTATATCCGATAAATAAAAGTCTTAAGTAATCTGTTTGTTCCAGTTCTCTAAATATTTCGTCCCAGCTTCATGTCACTTTTAGTAATCATTATGAACTCAGTATTAACACAGCTTACTTGTGTTCCACTGATGAAGACGTACGCTGCAGTGATGGCACTATTGCGGCCTCTAAGCTTAGTTTTTTCCTCGCAGGTCTATGACAACTTTGATTTATTAACCATACTGAATTAATTTGTATCATTGGTCATTAGGAAATTAAAGGATTCTTTTGCTTACATTAAATGCATTTTGAACATATATCTATGTGAAGTGAGCCACCTTTCGACGTTCCTTTATACTGTTTTATTTTGAGATATCAATGTCTCTAAGATAGAATTTGAAGGACAGCCTTAATGTTCATATCTAATCAAAGCAGAAAAATGAAATTTCTTATGAATGTGAGGATGTGACGCTCATTGAGTATTGATTAGGATTTATTCACACATTGCTTATGCACACTTGTCAAGTTCTATGTTTGTTTCATCTTTTCATGGTGGGGAAAGAAATCTGGTACATCAACTTGCATTTCCCATTTACTTATATGTCCAATGTCTTATCCATTAGTATGCAATCAATTGATTCAGTGCCAAATATGCCAATGATAAAATTGTTACATGTGCGTATATATCTCATGTTAGATTTGTTTTTTTTTCAGAACCAGGACAATTTCTTGCTTGACGTGGGCATGAATCCTGTGTTGGAAAGTTTGTCGTGTTTAACAGGCAGCCAGTTGATGTATCATGGCAGCCTTAAATATAAATCAACCGCCCTGCTCTCCATTGATATTGATGAGTTAATGAACAAACGCATCAAGCCAACACTCCAGATAATTCCCAAATCCATCGTGTAAGCATCTCCTTTGCACAATATTCTCTTTCACTTTTTATCCATATAAATATTCTCTTTAATTTGGACCAATTGTATTGCATGCAGGTGGGAGGAAGCGACGCTTGCGGTCTATGAAGAGTTGAAGAACGACTTCATGAAACCCGTGATCGACGAAGTTGATGAGCTACTTGCTCGTGGGGTCAATGTTACAATTTACCAGGGACAGGTTAGTAGAAATACCACTACCTCTGCAGTTTTTAACGTGTTATTATATGAGCTCATTGACCCAGAAATGCTAGCAATTCTGCCCTAAAATTTTACAAAAAAAATGAATACCAATCCCTAAATTGGATTTGAAATCATGAATAATAATACATGCATGCAAGGGAAACCATATAAATACAGACGTACTTTTTTTGCGAATATATAGTTCACCTTATTACTAACATGAAAATATATATTAGTACAATATTAGAATCCTCATGTAGAGTTCCACCCAGTGAACTGTAGATAGGGAGAAGATCAATGTGCAAAGCTCACATTGTTATTCCTGTCACCAAAAAAGAAAAAAAATAAACTAGGAATTTTCTTGTTCCTTGATGATTAACATGGGAATTTCCTCAAAGTCTATGATTAATATATTTGATAGAGATGGATAGGTAGAATATTATGTTATATTTATATCTTTAAACAAACCATATATATGCTTTCGATTCTCATTCAAATCTATAAATTATTATATTTTCCTTGTAGTAAATAAATTATACTTTTTCCAGCTCGATGTGATCGTCCCAGCTGCTGGTGCAGAAGCATGGGTTAAGAAGCTCAAGTAAGCAACCTCCCCTGCCATTTAGTTAACCTTGTTTGCAAAATTATGTTGTGTGTGGCTCAAGATCCCTTATTTGATCTGTGTTTCAGATGGGATGGCATTAACCACTTCCTGAGCTTGCGAAGGAGTCCCTTACATTACTGTGACACTGCTGCTAAATATTGTTCCCAGCAGATTAGGGCATATGTAAGGTCTCATGAAAACCTTGCTTTCTACTGGGTTCTTGGAGCTGGCCACATGGTAAGTCTATATCCATATACATGTGTCTATCTATATAAATCCTCACTAATATGTCATGGTTTGTCTACAGGTCCCTGTTGACCAGCCTTACCCTGCATTCAGAACCATTGCAAGTATCACAGACTATTCGGGGGGTGACATAGATGATGTACTGTATTGATGGCATGAGCTGTGCTCGGTTATGTAACTTCGCTAAACTAGCTGAATTTGCATGCTACCTAGCTAGTATGTGCACTGCTACTGAAATATTCTTTAGATAAATGCTAAACTGACCGCCTCTCATCCATGCAAGTGAGGCGGTGAATTGTGCGTGCCCATCCATCTGGGTTGTCAATTTATTGAACCACCTGTAGGATTATATTTATCACCTCTTTGCTTTTCCTTGTTAATAAATTGTTGCCAATTTCAAAATCGTTACCAGCTCCCGCTGGAAATTGTTGAACTCCGATGGCTGGACCATCACTGATGGTGATACATCAGGAGCCGCGGTTTACAGAAGGTGTACCAGATATGTATGAACCAGTTATATACCCTATCTTGCGTGCTGATCAACACCACAGATAGTGATAGCCTGATAGGAGGATCGTTTGCCATTATTTTCTAGTATGCTTTCGCTGTCTAACCTGGTTTTACCAGTGCTGACGTACTATCAAAAACTTATATATCTCTTTCCTATAAAACCAGAGTTGTCGGTATTTCGTAAACCGGACTAGTAAATTTATATGATTGCCGCGCTGCTCTATGAAAACGATGATAGTATCCAATAGACACGAGGATTTATGCTGGTTCAGGCCAGAGCCCTATGTCCAATCTCGAAGAAGATTGAGTGCGTGTTCCTCGCGTGAATGCTCTGGAGTTCTTACAATGGGGAGTGTAAGAATGGTGAAAGGGGTGGTAGAACCTATACTAGACGAGGGGCAGCCCAAAGAAAAGCTCCAGGAGCCCAACTGCAATGCATGGAATGGTAGAGGATGAAGAATGTGAAGATTCTCTAAGATGGGTGCCCTGACTGCCCTTATATAGAGTTCGGGGCTAGGGCTCGTTACAAAGAGGAGGTTCCCCCGACCGAGGGCTCGAGAGCCCGAGGGAGGTCCTAACTAGCTTGCCTTGCATGCTACGTCGTCTTCTGGTGTTCCTTTGGGCGTGGCCCTTGTCATGATCTTGTGGCCACGTTGCGGCAGGGGCTGGCGTGGTGTTACTGTGCTGGTCATGGCTGGACTGTAGCCATGTCGATGGTTCATCAGCTGTCCTATGCAATGCGGTGTCTGTCATGGTCTTCGTCGCCATCTCTAGGTTCCCCGGGGTGTCAGACCCGTAGTAGGTAGCTGCCCCGGGTCGTCGTTCGTCTGGTCGTTCCGGGGGGCTGAGGGCCTCGACCCCGATTGTTGGGGTTGGGGCACTCTGCCAGCCAGGAAGATCTGTTGGTCGAGGCCCTTGTCATGGATCCTATCCCATAGTGGGTGGAATCATACGCGCATCCCATCGGTCCATACTTGGACAGTGGCGCGACGTGGCATAGGGATGGCGTCAGACCGGACCGAGACTGTTGTCCCCTCGGTCCTTGTGAGGTTGGTGTGTTGTGCCTGCTCTTTGTCAGAGCAAGCACATTGAGCCACGTTGATCTCTCCCCATCCTGCCTAGGGTTCGTGACGAGGGAGAGGTCGCGCGTCTTTCGTGTGGCTAAGGCAGGAAAAAGGGTCATGGTCGACCCTAGCCTAGGCGTTGGTTTGGCATGCTCGTCCTAGCTGGGCCTCGGTCGTTCGGGCCATTGTTAATCCGATGAGTTGTGGGCCACGTGGCCCGCTAATTATTCGGTGCCTTGAGACACCCCGGGGTCATAACCCTGGCAGTAGTCCCCGAGCATTTTCGTGATCACAAAGTGATCATGAAGGCACTGATATGTATTTGATCGCTGAGTGTGGACTTGTGATCTTGATTTCGTCGAGCTTTGTTGCTCGACCCCTTTGCGATCTGATGCTTGTACTACGTTAGGCTACCGTCGAGTTTTACTTTGTTGGGACGTCCTGGCAAGGTGGTGTACGACTACTATGCCTTGTCATGTTAGTGTGCTGTGCATCGGGGTTCATGACCCAGGCGGGGCCGAGCAGTCTCATTGGCGCTGTGTCGGCCTTGCCTTTGGGAAGGTCTTGTTTTCCCTGACCTTCTCGCGGCCATCTGCTATTGGCTGAGGCTCCCGGTGTGGGTCCTGGACTGCGTGAGCCTATAAATACTGACCTTCCTTCTGCTTGAGCAACTCGCAATTGTGTATGAGAGCCAACCCTTCTTCATTTGAGGGAGATGAGGGAAGAGAGAGAGAGAAACGTGGAGGGTTTTTTTGTTTTATTGAAGGTTTTCTAATGTTGGCCAGACGCCATCGTCTACCTATCGTTCGATGCTAGGAGGGATCTTGCGATCCGGGTAGGACCAGGTGGCTTGGTCATTGGGACTGTAGCTTTGCGACCTCCTCGGTCTTCGGAGCGCTTCGGCTCGAATGTGCAAGGTGGCCCTTGCTGTGGACGGTTCCACCAAGCCATCCCTATCCTTGTGAGATGGCAACGAAGCCGCCTCTCGCCCTCGCGTCCTATGCTCTGGGAGCTGTTGAACTGGGTAGAGTTTTGTGGGGTGCTTCTCTCCGTCTTGTTTCGTCATGACGAAGGGGAGCATCTCGCAAGCCCCTATTAAGTGCCATAGCTCCTAGAGCTTAGGTCACTTCTACTGTACCTAGGGTTGCCAGGCCATGTGGCGCTAGTTGCTCTGGTATCGCGAGGGATTAGAGAAGGGTTTGTTTGTGAGGTGTTGCGATGCTCGGCTGGGTTAGTTTATGATTTCCCAGGTTTTGACCCGGGGTTATTCTTTGTGTTTTTGAGCTTGGCGCCTAAGCTCTAGAGACGTCTTCCTTGACTAGAGGTTGTCATCTCAATTCGGCGCTGCGAGGGTTGTGGCTCTCACGGGATGCGTTGCTATCCGTTGTGAGTCAAGGGTTTGGGGTGTTGGTGCCCACCTTTCCTATTCCCTAGTGCTCTTTATGACATGAGGGGTTATGTTGCCTTGTTATGAGTAGATTTTTAGTTTTGCCCCATGCGGGGAGAGGCATGTCCACCATAACCATGCGGTCATAACAGTGCACGTCGTTGGGATCGATGGGTAATCCGAGTGGGACCTGAGATCCTCCCCAATCGACATGGAGTTTGGTTGTGCCTCACGTGAGACATCCCATAAATCGTCGGCTATCAATCTTGTTGGTCCCCAACCACCTCTGCAGCGGCCAGAGGGCAAGATGTCTTCCCCCAGAGGGTGTTAACCCAGGAGACTTCGAAGTGGATGACTCAAACACAGAGAGGGATAGTGGTGTGGCTCCGCACCACCGATTAGAGCCACGGTGGCCCATCTCCTTTCTGCCCCTATCCCTTTTGTGGCCTCGAGCCCTTCTATGGGCTGGCCTAGGAGTGGATTTCCTAAGTGCGATGCCGGGTCACAGTCATGACCCGCCTGCTCTGTGCATGGGCTTGGGGGCTATTGGGCCTCCGTTGTCGGGGTCATGACTTTTTGGCGTCACTCGTCACGGGATCACGTGTACTCTGCGGTCATGAGGACCATGGGCTGCTCTGCGCGTGAATCCTAGGGGCGATTGACCTCCCTAGATCCTCCGTGTCTTAATGGCATTGCTGCACGTTGTGGCACATTGGCTCAGTTTCCAATGGTTCGTGGAGCCTATATTAGGGCAGACTCCGCCTAGGTGCGGTTTGCTTCCCTAATCATCACCACATAAATAGTCCCTTTTAGCCGAGCCGACCCCTTACCTTGTTCTCATCTCCTGCCACCGCTCCTGCAATCGTTGAAGGAAAGACAGAAGGGAAGGGGTCGAGTTCGTGCAGTTTACCTCTAGATTCAAGTGCATTGCATTGAGAGTTGCATCTAGTGGCACTTGATTCATCGAGTTGGCTGTGATTTCTTGTTACTCTTGGGTGTTTCCCGACACCCTAGACGGCTTGGAGCAGCGGTGGTGTTGAGCTCGTGATTGAAGATTGTTTTGAGCCTCACCAAGTGATTGTGAGGGGTTCTTGAGCCTTCCCTGCGGGAGTTCGTGAATTGGCTACTCTAGTGGAGCTCGTGGCTTGGAGGATCCGCATCTTGTGAGTGGATGTGCGGCACCCGCTGAGGGTTTGACTCTTGATAGTCAATTAGCTCGCGATCCATCAAGTGGGTGCATCGCCACAACGAGGACTAGCTTGCCGGGAAGCAAGTGAACCTCGGTAAAAAATCTTGTGTCATCTCTTTGCCGAGGATTTTATCTTGTGTTTGTGATTGCGTTGATTGATTGGTTCATTGGACATATCTCTACTCATCAATGTTCGTATAACAATATATGCTCACTCCTTTACTTACCTGTCTACCTTGCTAGTTGCTTAGCTTGTTTTCTCTTGTAGATTCTAGCTCCTAGTTTGTGTAGTGTATCTCTTTCACCTAGGAGTAGAGTAAGTAGTGACTTAGCTTTGTTGGTGTGGATTAGAGATTATAGCCTTCATATCTACTAGAATTGTTTAGGTGGCTTGCATAGTGTAGTTGAGCTAGTGCTAGAATTAGCTTCGCCATCTTTTGTACTAACTTTGTTGTTGAGTAAAGTTTGTAGAATTTTGAAAATGCTATTCCCCCCTCTAGCCATTTAGGACCTTACAGTCGCCGCCGTCGCCATCTGCTCCACCGCCTTTGCTCCTTCTTCCACCTGTGACTTGAGATGGGGGAGTGGATACCTTCGTCGGTGATGGAGGCGAAGCTGCAGCGGCTCGTGGTGAAGGGTCTTCTTCCGCCGAAGGACGTTGCTAGATGGAGGGCCCCCACTGGTGAGGTGGTGCCTCTTCCCTAGCCTGGGGAAGTGGTGTCATTCACCGACTTCCACGAGAGCGGGTTCAGGATCCCAACATCCGACTTCCTTCATGGTTTGCTTTGCGAGCATGGAGTCTAGCTGCATCACCTTCCTCCTAATGCGGTGTTGCAGCTGGCGGGCTTCATCATCGTGTGCGAGGCCTTTTTGGGGATCGCCCCCAACAAGGACCTGTTTCAAAAGGTCTTCGAGGTGAAGACCAGCAAGGCGCACGGCTCAGACGGCAGCATGCTTGCTCCCTTGGGTTGGATGAATCTCTAGATGCGCTAGGGAGTCTCTCACGGTTACCCGTGCTTGCCGCTGAAGATTTCAAACTCCGGCTGGCATGACCATTGGTTCTACAGTGGATCTGGATTCCTCGGCCCCCAATGGCAACAGCAGCGTCGGATCAGCCGTCCTCAGCCTGCGACGACAATGGCGGCGGTGGATCTGTCTTCCTTGGACCATGACGGTGCGGAAACGACGGCGGCGCCCTCCCTCCTAGCCTCAAGCAGTGGTGTGCATTGAGGCGAGGTCGGCGATGGCGGGCGGATCCATCCATTGCCCCTCGACGATGCATCCCCAAGTGGTAGTGCCCCGGTCTCCTCCAGCACCAACGTGAGGTTAGGTCAGCGACGTCGACGGATCTTGCTGCCTCGCATCGTCTCCACCTCGTTCTAGGCGACGCAAACCCCATCTCTGTGCTAGTCACTTGCCCTCTCTCCCTCTCTGTTTCGATTTTGATCAGCATGTAGCAGATCCATTTATATCTAATCAGTTAAATAGATATAATTAACGAAGATTTCATCTGTTGTTTCATGAGAAGGGGTCTTGGTTTAATATTATTATTAAGCAGTGCCTGCAAGTATGTCTGATGTATTCCTAGGTTTACTAAATAAGAGAAAATTGTATTCTTTGAGTGGATTTATTATAGCGGACTAGATCTGGAGTGTTGCCTATCTGCATGGCTATGCAACAGTTGTGGTTCACAACTCAGAAGCAGAGTGATTCATTTTGCTACTGCAGCAAGTAGGATTTGGGTTATCTGCAAGCAAGGTGAAAATTTTTGGTGTAAACTAGTCCATATAGGATTTAGTATAACTCAGTACATATAATGAGTGTCAGTGCATTTTGTTTGTGCTAAAACCAGTATAAACTGCAAGGCTGCAATACAAAAAGAAGTAGGATTTAATCTGTTTCTTATGAGCTTCTCTGCAGACCACGAATATGCAGTATGCAAGATTTCTGTGATTGTTTTCAGATTTGGATTTCTGTGACTCTCACTGTATTTTCATCTACGGAGTAGTCTATTTGGTTGCTTCAATTTCTCTACTAAAGTTCAGATTTGATTTAGTCTTTGAACAACTCTTGCGCTGGTTCAGTTATGCTTGTAGGTCGATTGCAACACAAAGATCAATCACATATATTCAGCAAGGTTACAGGTGGATTATTAAGTTTTCGACTGCTGTTCTCTTTCTATTGCCTAACTTAATATTTAGTTGGCTTATGTGCTGCTGTTATCTCTTCCAATAATTATTGATTGTCTTGCATAGTGGAAATTGGTATGTGCTGCTGTTATCTCTTCCAATAATTACTGATTGTCTTGCATAGAGGAAACTAGAATAAGAGTAGCTGCAGAATTGAGGCGTTACTTAGTTGTTTTTCTAGAAATCATTTTCATTTGAGCATTTACTTTACTTGAGAAGTGGAACAATTGTAAGATCACTAATGGCGTAATGTTCCACTGCAGGTTTTTCTCAATGAGGATGAAGAAGCCCGTCGATGCAAGTCTTCAGAGTTGGGTACCAAAAGATAGGAATTAAGGCGCTAGATTGTTTGCTAGGCTAGTAGGAGATACCAGTGAGACTCTTGCATGGATGTCAAAATATTTAGAGAATATATGTACAGATTATGTATATAATGTTGATTGTTTGTGCCAATTATCATATATATGATATTTCTAACTGATGGTCTCATTTATATACTTGTGACGTATAATGTGTTATATGAATAACACTACCGTATAATTGATTTAAATTAAAACTGAAATTGTTTTGTGCATATATATACCCTATTTTTCTTGTTGGTTTATTTGTTGTTCTGACGGTGGCTGCAAACCTAATGCAACTAAATTTTCCTGTCGACGTCCTTGAATTTTCCTGTTGTCGTCGTACCGACAAGAAAATGGGTGTACCGACAAGGAAATTCGACAACCGACAGACAAATTCTATTTCTCTAACGCTATAGTTCTGTCGGTATTTTCCTGTCGGTAAACCGACAGCGAAATTGATTTTACATTTTTCCTGTCGGTATTCCTTATTTCCCTGTCGGAAATTTTGGTTTCCAGTAGTGACTACACATCGCAGGTTAGAATAATAAATGCGTGTACTACTGCTATTTTAATAAATAATTATGGAACTAAGAGTTGGAATGAAAAAATTGCACATATATGACCCTGCTGGCAATTGTATGGCTGACAGGACTATAATTAGCAAACCAGTGGCCGATAGGTACCTATCGGATATCCAATTGTCGATAGGTTATGCCACATGTACAAAATACAATCCTCGTAGATGCAATTTGTGCCGATATAATTATCGGCAGTTGGAACGTCCACATAGCAAACGCCCTCGCCCCTGGCCACGCCAAAAGCAATGGATGCGTTAAAAGCTAATGCAAAGTACGTTTTCCCTTCTGTGACCGCGTTTTGATTGTTTAGATTTCGTTTAATTTGTCCATTGCAAACAAAGTATTTAGGGACCTCTACAAATGTTGTAGTCTTTCAAGTAGATGTTAAAAATCAAGCTTATTTCATTTTGTTTGGGTCTAGAATTATCGTCACCCGGTGAGCTTCTTTTGTTAGGTACATACAACATGCTTTCGAGAATGGTCTCTGTATGATCATTTTTGCAGAAAAACTCCTGATGGACACGCGAGAGACAGCGAGCTTCCATATACTCACGCAAGAGCCATGCATACGTGTTGACAGTGCAAATAAGCATATACACTATGACAATAACATCTAACATGAATATGTATATGCACAAGCTATGCGTGCAAGCACACACACTTGTTTTGAATAATTTTAAATTTATATGCTAATATCATTAAGCTTCTTTCCAAAGATTTTAAACTAAAACTTAATTTTGTGTATGTGCTTTTTTTAAAAAAAACTATATATATATATATATATATATATATATATATATATATTATAAGAAAATAAATACTACTTTCTTAACCATAAATTTAGATGATTTTTTTCAAATTTTTTGAGACTATTTTATTTAGGGCTGAATAGCTTATGCAAACATTGCATGAATAATTTTAATTTGAAAACTATAAAGATAATAACGCTAGACGCCTAGACCCAATTAAATGGGTTGTGTTTAATATTTAGCATCTGCATAAAAGTTACAATATTTATTGAGGTGTTTAGCTATTTTGTTAGTGATCACTAAAAATCATAAAAATAAATGTTCCATGAAAAGGAAATGTGATTAGCTTCTAGTCCATGTGGCCTAGTCCAGTTGCAGTTTAGCCGATATTTGTAATGCAGTTTAGCCGATATTTGAAAAAAAAAAACTGTAATATTGTGTACACTCATTATTGATGTTCTGTTCGTCCATCACTAGCGGAGCGTAGCAGTGCCCGCCAACTCTTTTGCAATTGCAACAGTGGCCATCTGCTTTCGGCCCATCGGATTCCACGGTCGATCCGCCGCGCTTCTATTCTATAAAGCAGGGAGCGGCCTGCTACTTGTCTTCCATCTCGCTAGCACACCGCCTGTGTCCTGCTCGCGCTCACCCCTCCTACTCGATCCAATCAGCTCGCTCCCACCACTAGCAGAATGGCTTGCGCTCCCCTGCAGCTGGCAATGAACAGTCAACTGATGACCATAGTTTTAAATCTCTAGCTATAGCTGAAGATATAGCCGGCTATAGCTGTTTGAGATTGGTCAAGCTACGAGCTATAGCTCATTATATCCCGCTATATCCCGATATATCTCTATTTAGCATCCGCTATTGCTGTTTTAGAGGTCATCCACACTACATACCCTTAGCTGACGATTTAAAACCTTGCTGATGACCTACAATTAGCCAAAGCAAAACAAACCTTGAGCAGAACCCCGCCCCTATTAAAAAGCAATATAGTTGAATATGATCATTGTAAGTATGAAACAAAGTTGTGAGTTTGTGACCTTGCAGGATAGCACATGACATGCAAGCAAGAGAAAACAAAGCCACCTGGATGCACTTGGAGCATTTGAGGGATGAATTTGGCCGACATATTGATGTCCTTGGCCATCCACTTGGCAAAGATGACGAACTCCAAGTCGGGAATCCAGGCGCAAGGGGCAAGCCAACCAATCTAGTTAGAGAGTGTAAAAGCAACAAAAATTGGACATTGACCAAGAAGCGGAGGAGAACGGTGGGGTACCTCACAAGTTCCAGGTGAAGGCGTACCTGTCACCTCCACCTTGGGCAGCAAACCACGCAGCAAATCAGCACACAAAGAGCATGATTACCAGTGATTTGCCCCAATCCCTGAGGTCTGAGCTGGAGGTGCCAATCAGCACACACGAATTATGAGCACACGATGAATCAGAAGTAGCAACACCAAGGGCGAGGAAGCAATCATAGCTAGCCCTGTCAGTGTGCTAGGATCTGAACCGAACCCACACCAATCCAGGACCAGCACATATTGTTTAATTAACCCACCCCTAGCCATTTGTGCACCTGCAGAAACTGAACCTAACCCAGACCATGACTTCAGTTCATGCCATGCAGAACCAAACCAAGTGCTGGTTGGCGGTTGCTGATGTAGAAAATCAGGATAGCATTTCCATGAGGCAGCCGTCTCTGAATAAAAAACACAGAACAACCATATTAAAATAAAAAACACTGGAGATAGTAATAGTTAAGAAGGACAAGTCATAGTTAAGAAGATAGTAACAGTTAAGAAATAGATCAAGCATCAAACAGCTATAATAGAATGCTACAGGTACTTGCAATATAGTAAGATGGAGTGTGCTACAGCTCCAATTATATAAAACCATTCATTTCATCTATCGGATTTCTCTACCGAAAGATTTGAATCCTCCGGTACTGCATTAATGGAACACAAGGACTCTGGCTCAATGTTGCAAAAACTATCAAAATTTAGTAAGACAAGCATATATGCTTTTCTTTTGGGGTATATAATCACCATGTCTGATCATTCCATAAGTTATTCTAGTGTCGACCTACGAGTTTCTAAACTGCATCTGTCATTTTGGATGCCTTGTAATGCAAGGGCAACAAAAGGTCCGAATCCAGGTGGACTTGAGGCTTCTGAATCCGTGCTGAGTGTGGCCATGATGCACTCTGTTCCCATCATTACTGCATCTAAGAAAGACGCTTTGATCAGGAAATCAAGAGATACAGTGAACTAAGATGATTACAGACAGAAGAGCTAAACGTATACAAATGCCTACTGTTAACCTACCAAGGCAACCAGGAACCTCAATATGATTAGCTAGCTATAAGCTAACTGCAGTAGGGAACATCATCGCATTCGTATTGTTCCAAACCAAAATCAAACAAGTCAGTAACAATCTTTTTGGAAGAAAAACAAAGCACAAGCAAGCAACAGATCTGACTGGGACACCACCAAACAAATCACAAATCAGAAGCAAATTCAAGAGCAGTCTAGTCCAAACACCTCAATAGGTTTCAGATGTTCATGTTTTCAGAGCGAAAAAACGCAGAACCTTTGTTTGGAGAGCTCACTACCACCAATCCGCACCCCACGCACGCAGCGAAATCACGAAAAGAAAATTGAACGAATAAAACCAAACCCATGAAGAAACGGGGCGGGGTGAAAGCAATCAACATCTGACTGGATCCTTTGAAGAGGACTATGGGGGCAGCTGGCTCGTCTTGTTGGATTGAACCAGGGTACTTTGCTTTCCCAAAAATTTTCAGCACTAATTCGTACTATGAACAGCTACATGCAATCGAGCTGCAACAGATTTGTACGGCCTTCTAGCGACAAATTAGAGATACGAACATATAATTAGTATTTTCTAAAACAAGTAACATGTTCTAATCAGCGTATCTACATGATTTAAATGGCTTCCTTTTGTTTCAACCAAGAACGTGCATTGATCACGCCGAGAAGAATATAATCTCTACAACTAAAACATACGTAGGGGAATCGTCCACCCGGCCTATCCCTCGCTGCCACGCTCTCAGGCCCTCCGGGCACTTCGCCTCGCCCCCTGCAATGGCAGCCTCCAGCAATCGCGCCCAAAAATCGTGCATGCAATCACTCTCCCACAATCAACGCTTCCCATAATCAACGCTATGTATGTAAAGAAAAGAAGGTCCCCCTCTCTGCTCGCTCTTCTGTCGCTATAACACCCTAGGTGTTAAGAAGTAATTAAACTTTTGATCATGTTCATCAAGCATAATCACCAAGCATTGTGTCATAAATACATTTCATGTTTCAAGTATAGCTTTCAGATGTTGCATATGCTTTGTTATGTGCGTACATGAAATGTTCTCAATAATATCAATTAAGATGCTTTGTGATTTTGTGGTGTGAAAATTTCAAAAACACCTAAAATTTTGCCATAATAAACTTTGAAGTGCTAAGTTTGTACTTTACACTAGTGCCAAGGTTGGGCACTGTTTACATGTGAAGCATGTTTTAATTTGTGCACCGAAACTGAATCAAGAGAACGAGAGAGGCAAAAAAGGCCTGTCAGTCATGAACAGTGTCATCGGCTGCAGCTGCTTCACCGACATCCGCCGCTCTTCACTGCCGCCCTTGCACACGCAAGCACACAGCTGCTTCAGTGGCAAGTGCAAACAAGAGCTGGCAAAGGTAGAAGCTTTGTTCTCGCAGTTAAAAGACCTCGACGCCGGCTGTCTCCCTCTATTCCTCCCTCTGCTCCGCCGCTGACCACCTCCACGTGCCGGCGAAATTCACCGTGGCAGCGCCACCTCCACCCGATTCCTTCCACCACTGGGTTCGTCTCGTCCTTGCACAGCTCCCGGAACTGCTCGCGTTGGTCCTCGTCGTCGGAATCGGCCATACGCAGGTTTCCCAACACGGCCATCCGCCATGGCCACTGCAAGCTCCTTCGCCATGGCCGAGCCTTTCTAGTTGATCTCACTCCCTCTCCTCCCTTGCGCTGTGTTCCCCATGACCTATTGATTCTTATTGGCTCGCCGGTTTTGTCAACCCCATACAGGTTTCGCCAAAACACCGCCCTTTCGCCGGTTCGCGACACCACACTCGACCTCACCGACGGCAACACTGCCCGCACCACCTCTGCTTCAACCGGGTGAGCACTGAAGTCGCGGTGAGCACGTTTGAGCCATAGCGCATCCTATCCGGGCTAGTTAGGGTCAGTAGCAGCTGGTCCGCCCGCCGTGCCACAATGGCCACGTCCAAGCACAAGCAAAACCCTAAATTGGCCAACCAAGCCCCTAGATCGATGCGCGGGTTCAAGAGGAGCACATAGGTAGTGACCTCGTCGCCGGTGAGCTCGCTGACGGCGAGAACCCGCCGGTCAACGCCGTGCACTTGCGGTGCACTGTGTGCCACTGTTCACCTAAATGGTCATTTAGCCCGTTTACACACCATTTAAATGCTACACGATGGTACACCGTTTCTGTTTAACAAGTTGTTTTGACCGTTTAAACGGCTGTTTTGCCTGTTTAAACACCTGTTTTGCCCGAATAATGGGATAAACGGCAGGTAACTAACTGTTTACCATTTAGCATTTAGGACAACACTACTGTGCGCTGACCCGGTCCCGTGTGTCAGCCACTGTGGCTGGCTGGCAGTGGGTGTAAAAGGGTTTTCTGCCCTTTTCGATTTTCAGAAAATGTTTTGTCCGTGCTGATTCTTGTTAAATGCAAAGAAAATTGTAGAAAACTACTAAAAATATAAAACTTGTTTTGTTAGCTTTGTTATGATGTTCTCTTCATGACAAAATATGTGTTGGCCATAAACAATACTTTTTGTATACTTAAAAATTCAGTAATTAAATGATGAAATGAGTGTTGTATGATTTTTGTAAACAAAAATATTAATCCTTTGATGATGAAACTTTTTGTGTAAATTTAACATGTTTATATCTGCCTTCACAAAAAGTTTGGTACTACTTTGATAAATCTAATTTGTCTAATTAATTTAAGTGTGTTTGATGCCTTTTCATGATTAATAACTGATTAAATGGATTAAATATGTACTTAAATTGCTTTTATGTGTTATCAACATGTTTGCAAACCTTGGAACACAAAAACCCCTGCTGTTCCTTGGAAGGTTAATTTCTTTCTTCATAGATAGATAATCAATTTGTTGGTTAAATAATTAAAATGGTTTTTGATTAGTTAAACACTAGTTGTTCCTTGGAAGAAAGTTGTATTCAAGTTTGTTAACTTTGTTTGAGTTCATCTAAGCACTTGTGTGCCTCTCATCATGCATCAAGTCATGTATTCCATCATACTAAGCATGCATCATCTTATTACATGTAGTGCACGAGAGTGAGAAGGTTCGCGATGGTCAAGCTTCGGAGAAGGTTCTTCCACCAGTTGGAGTTGGTTTTAACTTTTGTGATCCTTTTGAGGATCCTAATCTTCTTTGCAACACAGGCAAGCCCCAGAGCATACAACCCTTTCCTTATGTTTACAAATGTTCAATACACTTTAAGTCTTATGTTATGTGCATTAAGTAAAATAGGAATTGGTTGAATACCAACTGTTGCATGCTTGAGTTGATATTGAAATACTTATCCTTGTCGCCCTTTTAGTAACGGTAGGCTAGGGATGCTTAGCCATGCTTAGCTGGTAAGAGTCGAGTGATGAGTTCATCATTCGCAATGGTTCTTTACTCAAGAGATGTCCTGAGGGTTCTAAAATGATAAGTATGAATTGAACTAGAGACCGGGCTAATTCTTTGCTTACGTCAAGAATGGAGTCTTGACATAGTGCCACGCCTGTGTCGATTAAGGACCATTCGTTGTAGGCTTGTTGCGGTTGAGACTTTGTAGTACTGACCATATACCCTGGTAAGATTGATACCTTGGCTATTCCATTATGAGAAATGGCAACCGCGCACTAGGAGCAGAGAGATGGCGGAAGTAGTGTGTTCCTACCCTGCAAGATAACCGTTCGGGACGGAGCTGGGTTGTGGAGTACTGTGCCCTCGGGTGGCACGGACCTGTTCATGTTTTGGAGGATCTGAGGGAAGGGTTTATATATGTAGGTCCAAGACTTGCATATGTCGTGTGGTTGGGAATCCCCAGCTAGGTTTAATCGGTTTGAATCATCGTTGCTCCTTGGTCATGGAGATTCGATCCTCTGACCACTCATCATAGTAATCAATGGAACATGGTACTTGTGAATATGAGATGATATTTTAAAGAAGTGATTGATTAAGATCAGGTGCAAACTGGATACTAATAATGACTTAATGTTGAGCTAAAACATTGAAAGTAAGGTTCCACTTGTAGTAAGCTTTTATGCAAAAGTTACTCTTGATTCATGCTTCAGACTCCCCTTGTATCCCCTTAAACCTTCATATCCTAGGAGTCTTTCCTTTTTTGTCGGTTAAATCTTGTTGAGTACCCTTAAGTACTCAGGGTTTGTTAACACCTATTGCAGCTGCTGACTTGTGCTGTTGATCGAGGTCATGTCAGTGGGCTCGACATGATATGGTTGTCCCTTATCTCTTAGGTGCTTTAACTAAGATGCTTTCTGTAGTTCTACTATACTTTAGAAACTTAAGTTCGGTTTTACTTAAAAAGTACTTGAACATGTTTTATAACCTAATGTTGAAAATCTTCTGCACTCTACTCCGATGTATGATTTTTTTGTACCAAATGTTGTAATGTTGTGGTAACTCCATTATTGATCCTGTATGAGTTGAAAAAGTGGATGATTCGGGATCTCCCGAGGACACCCGACAGAATACCGGAATTATCTAGTTCTTGTGCACAGCAGTTAGAGCTCTTTAAGACAACGACAGGGGCATGTGGGCTAGCATAATTTGGGCGGTTCTGCCACAGTCATGTGACACCTCCGCTCCTCCATCACACACCCCTTAGCCACTCCATCGCACCTCCCTTGGCTGTCTGGCACCATCGCCCTCGTCCTCAACTGCGCTGCATCACTAGGACACATAGATTGAGATTCTGGGGATGGGATACGTGGACCCCCTCACCAGGTGCTTTATGAATTGGGGGCGTTTAGTTCAGCTTTTTTGTGGGTGTGAAATTTCTGACCACAAATAATCTGTTTCTAAAGCAGTAATTGTAGTAGTAGTGAATTTAATCTCTTTTTTGCATATGGCAAGCTCCTATTGAATTCTTCCTTATTATAAACTATGCTACGTACTCATTTTAATACGATACCTTCATCGCCATCTATATCTGTGTGTATTTATCTGTTATTTTAGTTTAAAACAATTTTGCCAGAGAAGAGTTTCAATGAGCAGAATCAATTTTGTTTGGAAGGTCAAGGCACAATGGCAGCTGTCTGCAAATGACATGGTATAAAAATTCTGGGTAGTCCTTTTCATTAGATTCTAGGAGGCACACTTAACATGTTATACGTGGTCTTGCAAACTATGTGTACATGCGCATGCTTCTTTGTACACTAGGATCATATGCCTGTGCGTTGCAACTGGAACAAAATCATGAAATCATATGTTTTGAGGGGACCATGATATAAAAGAACTAATATGTTCTCCATTCTAAAAAATGATTCTTCACTATATGCCAGTGCTTCATACTTCAACTTCGTTAAAACATGTCTCTTAACTATTCATTTAAATATAGTTGTTTGCAAACTCAGGTGAAGCACGCGTACCACAATGTAATATTTGAGGAACCTAATTTTCATTGCATGCACAATGCCTTTTGGAGAGCAGCCTATCAAGTTTCCTATCTGATCCTCTCATCCTCACCAGTTTATTCAAGCTAGACCTCTATAGAAAACTGCACTATTCTCTATTTTACTGAAACAAATTAGGTATACAGTTCGTATTAGAACTCTATGCCTACTATGTACACTAAAACCAGAGGCTTCCTTTTACCGTACATGTCCAATTAACACTAAACTTGGATGTGTTCCTTGGTGCAGCACCTATAGGCCTCCTTCTCGTGAAGCATAGGGCAACAGCAATGAACAGTCAGCTGATGACCTACAATTAGCCAAAGCAAAACAAACCATGAGCAATGAACCCTGATTCCAATGGTATCGGGAGGAGGGGCCATATAAATTGGAGGGAGGGGCAATGGCTTCCCCAGTCATTTTTCCAGCCAGCATAGTAGAGACATTACACCGTATTCACTAGGCTGTTCAGGATATTCGAAAAAAAACGTTGCAGTCATGTCCCACCGCCACCTTGTCCTCATCGTCATTGTCCTCACAGCTGCTTCCATCCTCCATGCCGTCATCTCTGCAGCAACCACCACGGCCAACTTGACCGATGACAATGCGGCCAGAACAGCCTATGATGTCCTTGAGCAGAACAACTTGCCACGAGGTCTTCTACCTCTCGGTGTGAAGTCCTACACGCTCCATGCTGGTGGCGCTTTTGAGGTTACGCTCCCAGGCGAGTGCAACTTCTTTGTCACTGTCGCGGGAAAGCAATTCAAGTTTCGGTACGGGAGCAGCGTCAGCGGGATCATCACCTCAGGGTCCATTAGCCGTGTGTCTGGTGTGAGGATTCAGGTGGAGTACGCGTGGCTCGGGTTGAACCAGGTCAGCCATGCTGGTAATCAGCTCAATATTCAGCTAGAGACATCTACCCTGTCGTTCCCTATCAGCGCCTTTGCCCAAAGCGCACGATGCAGCTGAGGCGACCACCTATTGACTGCATAAAGCTACGGCCTCTCCACTTTCTGATAATGCTTAATTATATGGTACATTATCAAATGTTTGTATCCCGCATATGCTATGTATTTTTGGAGTGAAGGATAATAATTTGATTCAGTCCTAAATGTTATCTTCACACTTCTTCATCTTTATTTTAGCCTTAGCAGAGCATGGGCGGAATCCGCACGTCTCTCGTATAGAGCCTCTGCATCCGATCAACTTACCATTCAGATCATGTTGGCTGAGCCTATTTTTAAGGTAAACTTGCTTGCATTGGCTATCCCGCATATGGTTCGATCCAGAAGTAGGGCCAAACTTGTTTGTTAACTAGGAATTCCCGTAGAGGAATTAATCCCCTCAGAGATTCCCCATCCCTTCATAAACTTCTCACAAAATCAAGAATAGACCAACAACAAATAGAATAACAAGGCCATCAACTCATCATTAAAAGATATTGAATTATCATTTGATCTCCACAAGTCTAGTTTATTATATATATATATATTTATATACATATATACAATTATGTATACATATATATATGCATATATATATATACATATACATATATACATACATATATATATATATATATATATATATATATATATATATATATATATATATATATATATATATATATATATGTTGAATACAGTTTGACGCCCCAGCGGAGCACTTCCGTCCTCCGGCGAGATCCAGCAATTAATCCACACCCGTTTGATGCGCGTAAGGAAAAGTCACCACATTAAAATAAAAAAACTACTACGTATCCACGAAACAGTAAATTTTATGGTTCACAGAAACTACGTCGTATATCTTCCGCATTTCTCACCTATGATTTAGATCTGCTCCAATTAGTTTCAGACATAGTTATTAGGACCGGACCGGACTGGCGGTCCGACCACTAAAAGACCAAATCAGAGTCTAAATCGGTTTGGTTAACTTAAAAAACCGTTAATATAATCAAACCGGTAAAAACCAGTGAACCGGCCTGTTTTTTATGGACCGGTGAACCGGCTGGTTCTGTTCGAACCGTCCAGTCTGTATAATGGCGCGCGCAGCTGCAGTCTGCTGTTCAGCGGTGTGCTAGCGGATGCAGTGCATGCACCTGGCATTGATGGGCCTGTCTCGCAGCTCCTCATGCTGTTGAAATTTGACGCTGGCTCGAGTGCATGGCTGCATGCACCTGCCATCTCGATTGGCCCGCCTAGATGCTACTCCCTCGTCTCAAAAATAAGGTTGTTTCTGACTTTCAGACATCGTATTTGACTATTTGTATTATTCAAAATTTTTCTATAAATATTATCTATCTTGTTATGACTTATTATATCATTAGAGATATTTTAATAATAATTTATTCAGTTTATTATGTGTACAAAATTTTTAAATAAGATGAACAGTCAAACATAACGTTTGAAAGTTAAAAACGATGCTCTTTTTTGGACGGAGGAGTACGGAGCAGAGTACTCACGTTAGGAGTTTGAAATTTTGAATGTTGCATAAGCGATGGTGCTGCTCCGTTGACTTTCGGTGCTCCAATCAGATGACGTCAGTATTACCTTTTAAATTTCAAAATTTTATAACTTTTTTGAATGAGCTCCAAATTAGATAAATAATATATTTATTTTGATTAGCACAACGAGCTCTTTTCAATGGTGCACCCTATTTTCACATTCGAGATTGTTTTGCAATGGTGGATATTTCAATTACTATTCTAGTTATTTTGTTTTGACTTATCACAACGAGATTGTTCATGCACTTGATGTTTTGAATTTAAGAACATGTCATTTTGTATCTATATCTGTATCTGTATTTGTATCTGCATATGTATGAACCTTATTGTTGTACAATTAAATTGTGTTGTGTATCATCTGTCAATTATTAATTATATAATCCCCCTCCCCTTCACAAAAATTATTAATTATATCTTATATATATGCCGGTTCAATGTATTTGTGACCGGTTCGATTTAACTAGTCCAAAATAATTGAACCGGCAGTTCAACCGGCTCTAAATGGTTAGACCAGTGAACCAGTAAACTGACAGCCTCGCCAGTTTGATCTCTGGTCCGGTCCCTATAACTATGGTTTTAGCGCCCCCTTCAGATGAGTCTCATCTCGGCGGCAGGTGGGCTCTTCCCCATGGCGCATGGAAGGCCTCTACATGGGGACCTGCCGGTGGCCACTCGCTTCAACCTCAAGCACCGCGCCGGTGACCTGGTGTCAGCGAGATGGTGGCGGTTCGAATCCCCTCCATCACAATGCCGTTGCAACGCCGGTGTCCCTCCTCCCGTCATGGATGCATGAAAGAGCGCCACCGAAGACTCGATCTGGTGGACATCGAACTGCCTCACGTCGCTCCTTCCCCTACGCACCTAGCTCCCCTGTGATCTGCGGGTTAGTCTCCTCCCCTTGTCCCATCTCTTATTTTTTATCTGTGTACAGAATTTACGGAGATCATGAATCATGAATCAAGACTGTAAACTTCACTTTCAGTGGTGATCTAAAACACGATTTAATTTGCTTGGATTTCTTAGATCACAAATCCGGCCTAAGATCCAGGCGGCCATAGGCGATGGGAGGACAACACTTTCCTGGAGCTCCGGAAAGTGTGGATGGCGATGCGCATCCGTGCGTCTACCATGTGTGTTGTGGGTCCGTCCCTAGCAAGCACGAACCAAAATCCGGCTCTGTGTAGATCATATGAGTACATGTGTGAATCGACACAGGCAAGTCTGTGTTTTCTCGTATTCTTCTCCTTCAATCTCTTATGATTTAGAATCCCAGTGAATTAGAATCCTAGTTTCAGGTTTGTTCATCAATCTAAATCAATCCTCTATGGTTTGTTATGTGTTTCCTCAGTCGTCCCCAGTCATATCTCTAGGCTTGCCATACGTGTCCTACGTCCAACACACATTCAGTAACCCACCATGAATGCGATCTATCACAGATTTGTTTGGAAGACTTCCTGTCTTTTTTTTGGTTCAGTAGAAGACAGTAGTAAAAGTAGATTTCTCTTGTTTATAGGTCTCAAGTAAATGATGTGGAAAATATGGAAAGAGTTGATTGGACAACATTACAAATTGTGGAGACACGTGATGATGAGGGACGAATTGAACTTATGAGCGAGAGTCAAATGTGCGAGCTTTTAGGCTTGGCAGATGAGGGCACATCAAATATACCTACACAAGGATTTGATCGTCGAATGGATGAACAAGGCAATGATAATGAGCTTGGTGAAGATGTTGATGGTGCTGCCATTCCTACTAGTGATGTTGTACCGGGTGAGATTGTCATTTCATATGATAAGAACAACCCATCATTGGAGGTTGGGACACAGTACCCAACAATGGAAGAGTTCAAGTTGGCGGTGCGGACATATGCCATCAAGAAGGAGTTCCATTTAGGAGTAGAGAAGTCAACTACGAAGAAATATAGGGGTTTTTGCAAGTCTGGTGATGAATCGACGGGCCCTTGTCCTTGGAGGATAAATGGCTCTAAACTGGATGGCAGCTCTACTATGGAGGTAAAATATTTTTTTGTATCACTTAATTCAATCATTCGTCTTGTTATGAAATTTAATATCTTTTTTTGTTTTTGTAGGTAACGGTGTTAGTTGATAAACATGAATGTGTGTCTAGCCAGAGGATGCAGGTTACAACTCCAAGTTGCAAGTGGGTAGCTAGCATGTTTGTGGATATCCTTAGAGTTGAACCAAACATTGGTACCAAGGAACTAAAAACGAGGTTGGAGACAAACCCACTGCATAGGTGTTCAATTGGATATGACACTGTACAACGGGGTAAAAAAAGAGCTCTTGAAGAGATTTATGGGAAATGGTCAGATAGCTTTGAGCTATTATTTAGGTGGAAGGCCGAGGTGATGAAGCGGAGTCCTGGGAGTGTCGTTGAGATTGATCTTCTTGAGGTAGATGGTGAGATATATTTCCACCGTTTTTTCTGTGCCCTGAAACCATGCATTGATGGATTCCTAGAAGGTTGTAGGCCTCATTTGAGCGTAGATGCTACAGCACTTAATGGGAGGTGGAATGGTCATTTGGCTGCAGCAGTAGGAGTTGATGGTCATAATTGGATGTATCCAGTCGCTTATGGCTTTATAGCTCAGGAAACAACAGACAACTGAACTTGGTTCATGGAACAATTAAAGAAAGCTATAGGTGATCTTCCACTCCTTGCTATTTGTTCTGATGCTTGCAAGGGCTTGGAGAATGCAGTGAAAAATGTATTCCCCAATGCAGAGCAAAGGGAATGCTTTTATCATATGGTTAGAAACTTCAAGAAGAGATTTAGAGGGTTTGGCCAAATATATCCTGCTGCAAGAGCTTACACAGAGGAGATTTTCTATGATAATATAGCAAAAATGATAAGTGAATCAGCTGCATCAGTGCAATGGTTACAGGCCAATCATAAGCTATTATGGTACATGTGTGGTTTCAATCTAGAAATTAAGTGTGACTATATAACTAGTAACATTGCAGAGACATTTAATAACTGGATTAGAGACCATAAGGACTTACCGGTTGCTGACCTTGCTGATAAGATCAGAGAAATGATCATGGTACTGTGGAACAAGAGAAGAATTATTGCATACAGGCTACCTGAAGGCAGGATACTCCCATCTATTATGGTTCAGCTAAGGGCAAACACTAGAGGTTTGGGGCACTTGAAAATTGTACCATGTTCTAACTGGAGTGCAGAGGTGTGGGACCATAGCGGCGCCGTTTCTGTGAGGCATATTGTCAAGCTAGGCCAAAGAACATGTACTTGTCTAGAATGGCAGCACTCTGGTAAGCCATGTCAACATGTACTGGCCTATGCAACCTGCCAAAGAGGAGTGGATCTAGAACAGTTTGTGCATGACTACTACTCTGTGAGTAGATTCAGGGCTGCTTATGGTAGAGAGATTGAGCCAATGACAGATAAAACACAGTGGCCACATGTTGACCTACCATTTGGCGTTGGTGCACCTCTAGCTAAATTATCTGTTGGAAGAATGAGGAAACTAAGAATCAAGGGATGGGATGAAGGTGGACACAGGAAGAAAGGAAAAACTACCAATGAGGTTGAAGGTGAGAAGGGATGGGATGAGGGTGAAGGTGATAATGGTACTGTTCCAACAAATGCAAAGGGACAGAAGATGATCAGAGGACCTATGACTTGCAAACGATGCGGAGAAAAAGGCCACAGACAAGCTAGTTCCAAGTGCCCATATAATGGGACCGCAAAAAAGAGGTAATTGATGATTTTCTTTATCAACAAGCTAGTTCCAAGTGCCCATATAATGTGAATGTTAACTTATTTCAGCACTTGTAGGAAGCGTAGGCAACCTAGGAAGAATGTCACAAAAGAAGGACCGGCGGAACCTAGCACCCCACGGATGCCAACAAGGGATGAAATTCTACGAGATAGTCCAGGAAGGGTCACTAGAAGGTAAGAAATATTAACACATTTACTGTACAGAATAATGTTTTATATATACATCTAATTGCCGATCGTATTTATGTGCAGCAAGCTAGCGATGTTACTTGGAGAGGGCACATCTTCACAAACTGACAACGCTAGCCCCGTGAGAATGCCTACCCCGGTGCCACCAAAAAAGATGACTCCAAAAAGGAGAAAGCTAAACATTTGATGATGGAGCATTTTAGTTGTGATGAGATGTAACCTCACGATTTATTTCATATGACATTGATTTCGTTTGAAACTACATTATGGTCTTCTGAGATGAACTTATTTATGCTACAAATATGGTTTTATAAGATGAACTCATTGCTAAATTCTTGCCGTTATATATTACTTGTATTTGTGTATGAATCAATTCTTGTTATATATTACTTGGAACTGTACATATATTACTTGTAACTGTACATGGCTTGCCACGGCCAGCAAGCCAAGGCAGTTTTGGCCAGCCAGCCATGGCCACAGCCAGCCAGCCACGGCCAGCCAGCCAAGGCACCTGCGGCCAGCCGGCAAAGGCCATGGCCAGCCAGCCAAGGCAGCGCCCAGCCAAGGCCAAGGGCCGTCGGAAGCAAGCAATGACTTTTTTTTTTCAAAACGACAAAACAATCACCTTCCAAACACTGAAGGTTAAAACGGTCACGTTGGGAATAAATACATGTATTTAGATGTTAAAAAAGATTAAAATGGCCCAAAATGTCATTATAGCTTATTGTAATTGTTTGAAGTCCTATTTCAGAGAAACAAACGTTAGGAGTCTTATTATAGAGAAACCCAACGTTTGGAGTCCTATAATAGCCAATTTCTCGTTTCCTCATCGTTGGTATAGACCCCATGTGCGTGTCCCCAAATCTCAGTCTAAATTATTTATTTTAAACACGAAAATCTAATTCTTTGGCCTTGGTGGCAGCTAAATTTGATTTGAGATGCTTTGTTGAAGACATGATCCATGCCGACAATGGAGACGGCCGACGACGCTGGGCGATTCCATGATTTCATCTGAGCAGGAGGCAACATATCAATCAACCTTCGCTGAATGTAGACTGTCCTGAAGTAGAGATCCGATCTTAATCTCTTTTCTTGTTAGTAAGAATAAAGCAGTACAAACATATTCTTGTTTTTATCCAATTGATTGAAAAATGGATTAATGCTTTATTGCTTCGTGTTCTTTAGGGTAGGTGATGTCTATGGCAGCATCAAACCAAAGTCCACACCTCTGTTGTGCTGAAAGAAGCTACTGCTGTATGGCACCACCGCACCAGCATTAGAGATAAGCATTGAGGTGCATTAGAGATAAGCATTGAGGTTCATTAGTTCCATGTTACTACTGTTTGCCAAGGGATTTGGCAAACCAAATCTGTATAAATTTTTTTTGAAGATATATGTGTTTAATCAATTTATCGTTACTTCCATGTTATTGTCATGTCATATGTATTTATCTATTTACGTTAAAAAAATGTATTTATCTAGTGTATGCATCAAATAGTAACTAACTGTTATGGTTCAACCACCACTAACGAATATTATTCCTTTTTTCTCAAAAATTACTACAAAAAAGGAATAATGGAGAGGAGAAAATAGTTTGCTTATCAATTGCCAATTCAGTATCTGAATGTAACTATGGAAGCCTAAACCCTGCAACTGATGGTCTATGAAATAGAGCCGCTCTCCATTCACAATTCAGTAAGAATCACTACCGGAAACGCAGCCTTTGCTGAGGGCTTTCGGCGGCAAATGCCCTCTTTGCCGAGGGCCGGCCCAAGGAGCCCTCGGCAAAAAAATCTTTGCCGAGGGCCTCCCTATTGGCCCTAGGCAAAAGAGTCTTTGCCGAGGGCCTACCTTATGGTCCTCGGCAAAGAGATTTTTTAAAATATATTTTGAGACACTAAATTAACTCAAATAAAAAAGTTTTCTACAACAAAATTGTCTAACTTTTTAAGATCTACAAAGTATATATTGGTCAATTCTTCATTTAACAAATCAATAGTAATGTTGTTCACAAAATATACATCTCTCTAATAAGTTTCATGAAACTACTAGAGATGATATATAAGGATTGTGAAATATGTTAGAACCACCACGTCGGTTGAACAAATGACCAAACAACCAAAATAAAGTTTGTAGATCTTGAGAAGTTATAAAATGTTGTAGTTGAAGACTTTTTCATTTGAAAGCATCTAATTGCCGATAATTGCGTCTTAAGTTTGAAATTTGAAATTTGAAATTTTGAAAAAAGTCTCGGATGGAGAAACACTATAAATGAAAGTTGTAGATCTCGAAAAGTTACGAAACTTTGTAGTTGACAACTTTTTCATTTGAATTCGTTTAGTGCCTCAAAATGTATTTTAAAAAATCTCTTTGCCGAGGACATAAGTCAGGCCCTCGGCAAAGACCCTCTTTGCCGAGGGCTCATATTATGGCCCTCGGCAAAGACCCTCTTTGCCGAGGGCTCATATTATGGCCCTCGGCAAAGAGGGTCTTTGCCGAGGGCCTACCTTATGGCCCTCAGCAAAGAGATTTTTTAAAAATTCTCAGATGGAAAAACACTCTAAACGAAAATCGTAGATCTTGAAAAGTTATAAAACTTTATAGTTGACAACTTTTTCATTTGAAAGCATCTAATTGCGGATATTTATATTTAAAGTTTGAAATTTCAAATTTAAATTTTAAAAAAATCTTGGATGGAAAAACACTCTAAATGAAAGTTGTAGATCTCGAAAAGTTATGAAACTTTGTAGTTGACAACTTTTTCATTTGAAAGCATCTAATTGCCGATAATTACGTCTTAAGTTTGAAATTTGAAATTTTAAAAAAAGCCTCGGGTGTCGAAACACTCTAAACGAAAGTTGTAGATCTCAAGAAGTTATGAAACTTCGTAGTTGACAACTTTTTCATTTGAATTCGTTTAGTACCTCAAAATGTATTTTAAAAAATCTCTTTGCCGAGGGCCTACATTATGGCCCTCGGCAAAGAGGGTCTTTGCTGAGGGCCAACCTTATGGCCCTCGGCAAAGAGATTTTTCAAAAATTATCGGATAGAAAAACACTCTAAACGAAAGTTGTTGATCTTGAAAAGTTATAAAACTTTATAGTTGACAACTTTTTCATTTGAAAGCATCTAATTGAGGATATTTATATCTAAAGTTTGAAATTTCAAATTTCAAATTTTAAAAAAGTCTTGGATGGAAAAACACTCTAAACGAAAGTTGTAGATCTCGAAAAGTTATGAAACTTTGTAGTTGATAACTTTTTAATTTGAAAGCATCTAATTGCCGATAATTGCGTCTGGAGTTTAAAATTTGAAATTTGAAATTTTGAAAAAAAACCTCGGATGGAGAAACACTCTAAACGAAAGTTGTAGATCTCGAAAAGTTACGAAACTTTGTAGTTGACAACTTTTTCATTTGAATTCATTTAGTGCCTCAAACAATCAATTTACACTCGGTTTGTTATAACATATGGAGAATCGAAATGGAATATAAACACAAGTGATAAAGGGTTGGAGTGGTTAGAGGAGGTAAGTGAGAGAGGGTGTGAGAGGTCACGAGTTCGAATCCCACCGACCACGACTTTATAAATATGGTCAAAAATACTGTGTAAAATGCTACAAAAAATCCCGCGGGTGGGAGTGATGGCTCGTCGGCGCCTCCAAAAAAAAATAAAATTATTTTGCTATTTTTTTGGGTTTTTTTATTTACATTTTGCCGAGGGTTTTTCTTTGCCGAGGGTTTTTTTGCCCTCGGCAAAGGCTTTGCCGTGTGCCCGATAAAGGGCCCTCGGCAAAGACCCCTTCGCCGTCTCAAAATTTCCCGAGAGCTCTTTGCCGAGGGCCGCCCTCGGCAGAGCCTTTGCTGAGGGTTTTTGGGCCTTGGCAAAGCATGCAGTCCAGTAGTGAATCAATAGAGCTTGAAGTACCGATCATAAGAGTAGGTGTCATATGTCTAATTAGGGGCCCCACGCCAGAGTTAGCGGGCCTAGCGAGGCCCAGCGAAGGGCCATGGCCGGCCTTGGTCACTTCCAGCAGGTGACAGGAGGGGCGGCGACGGCGCCCTCGCAACTGACCTCAGCAGGAAGGAATCCAGAATAGTTGGTTAAGGAATTAAATTAGGATCTTGAATTAAAGGAATAAGATTAGATTTATTAAAGATAGGAGACTGGTTTGTTTAGGCCGTCTTTTTTATTTTTTAGCCCTTTTTTTGAAAGATTTTCTCAAATACACCCCTGACGGAAAGATTTCAGAAAATGGACCCAGAGCTTGGCGCCATCCACGCTGGCGCCAAGGTAACACAGCTTGGCGCCGTTAACGTTGGCGCCAAGCCCCCATGCCACTTGGCCGACGACGCCGAGCTAGCGCTGACGTGGCAGCACCTTGGCGCCGTCACCATTGGCGCCAAGCTTGGCGCCATCGTAATTGGCGCCAAGCCTGGCGTCATAGACCTGTTACTATGTATATCATTTTTTATCCTAAGTATTTCAAGGTTGTTCTAAGTGATCAAATAGAAAGTCACTGTAAAAACTCTAGAGTTTGTCACATTTCTCAATATCCAAGTCATGGTAAAATTTTAAATTTATAAATGTCCAAGTCATGTTAAAAAAGCTATTTTTCCATATGTCTACCACATGGTAGTTGGTATTCTAACATATCCAAGCTATAGCAAAAATCCAGATTTATTTGGCTAAGTCTTTAAATTTACTATGGGATGGGGATGAAAATATGGCTAAGTCTGGATTTTTACCATGACTTGGATATTGACAAATTTAAAATTTTACCATGACTTGGATATTGAAAAAGGGCTTCATATTTTGGACTTGGATATTTAAAATTTTACCATGACTTGGACCTAATTCCATGAGTTAACATGAAGCCATTTTTAAATATCCAAGTCCAAAACATGAAGTCCTTTTTCAATATCCAAGTCATGATAAAATTTTAAATTTGTCAATGTTCAAATCATAGCAAAAATCCAGACTTAGTGAAATTCTAGCATAGTCAAGTGATAGTAAAATTCAAAACTTAGCCAATTTCTACGTTGCCCATCATATGGTAAATATTAAGACTTTGCCAAAATTTTATATGTCCATCTCATAGAAAAATTAGGGTCTAAGTCATATTAATTTAGAGCTTTGTATGTCCATCTCACGGTAAAATTAGGTAGTCAGGATTTTTGCTGCGGCCTGAATTAGTATCTATCTACATTGGTCACTGGCAAAGTTTCATGACGTTTGGAATCAAAAAGTCACATGAAATGATAAGTTATATGCTTGTTGGAATGACTTTACTAAGTGCTAGAATTGCATTATTAAGTGCTAGAATTGCATTATTAAGTGCTAGAATTGCTTGTTAAACAGAGGCTCGAAGTTTGGATCAGCTGCTGTTTTTCAGCCCTAGAAATAATTCTAAGTCCTGGATTGACAGCAGTGAGTTGCTATGTTTGTGACCTTTTATCTTCCAAATTCATGTGAAAGCTCAATTGGATTCCTTAATATGGGTTGAAGTACTTTTCATGGTGGAAACAATGAAGCAAGTCTCATCAAGTTTGGAGTTCATTTGGATCTTCGAAAATAGTTTCCAAAACAGCAAAAAGCTTACTTTGTCACTAACGTGACATTGACATTGACATCCCGCGTTCTCCAAAATTTGCTTAACAACATGAGTTGGTCCAAATGTAAAAGTTGGAGCACACATTGTGGAGAAGAGCATACAAAAAGTTGGCTTGAGTTTGACCACGTTTTGATCGTCAATTTTGAGTTCCATTGTTGGTCGATGTCATGGTAAAATTTCAGACTTAACAAATTCCAACACGACCCATCTCATGGTAAATTTATAGACTTAAACAAATTTTCATATGTCCATCTCATGGTAAAATTTTGATGGGCATATGCAAATTTTATCATGAAATGGGCTTATGCAAATTTTGGTTTTAAATTTTGGCCCTAAGTAAAATTTTGAATATCCAAATCCATAATATGAAGCCATTTTGCAATATCCAAGTCATGGTAAAATTTTAAGTCTTCAAATTTACCATGTGATGGACATATGCAAATTTTACCATGACTTGGTTATTTAAAGACTTAGCCAAAATTTGTAAATTCCAGACTTAGCAAAATTTAAAGACTTAATCTCATGGTAAATTTAAAGACTTAGCCAAAATTTTAAATATCCAAGTCATGGTAAAATTTGCATATGTCCATCTCATGGTAAAATTTCAGACTTAGCCAATTTACATATGTCTAAACCTTAGTAAATATCAAGACTTAACAAATTCCAACATGTCCATCTCACGGTAAATTTGGGTACTTAAAACAGGGTCTTGGCGTCGTGAACTGTGGCGCCAGGCTTGGCGCCAATAACAATGGCGCCAAGCTTGGCGCCAATGGTGACGGCGCCAAGGTGCTGCCACGTCAGCGCCAGCTCGGCATCATCAGCCAAGTGGCATGGGGGCTTGGCGCCAACATCAACGGCGCCAAGCTGTATTACCTTGGCGCCAGCGTGGATGGCGCCAAGCTCTGGGTCCATTTTCTGAAATCTTTCCGTCAGGGGCGTATTTGAGAAAATCTTTCGAAAAGGGGGCTAAAAAACAAAAAAGACGGTTTGTTTAGGAAAGAAGGATCCAATCTATAACGATCTCTTGCATAGTTTGCTTGGAATACAAGTCCAATAGAAACTATAAATATAGGGGAGATGTAATCATTCTAATTGGAAGCAAGAAAAGAGCTATTGCTCCTTCCCCTATCCCTCTCCCTCTCTCTCTGCCGCTGCCCTCCTCCTCCCTACACCGACCTCTCCCTCTCTCACCGCGCCACCACCCCTCCCAGCCCTAGCCTCCAGTACCAGCCCCTCCCCCTGGGGTTGAACCCTAACACCTGGTATCTCGGAGGCCAGATCGCATCCATAGGAGACGGAAACAACGAGGTCATCATGAAGGCCCTGTTTGATGGCCTTGTCGCCGACCTTAGCAAGCAATTCGACACCATCAACGACCAGCTCCTGAAGATGAACAATGTGGAGCAAGGAGGCTCCCCCGACGCCGCCACCTCCACTGCACAGGCAAAGCGGGAGCATGAAGCCGCCGCCAAAGCATTGGAGGTAGACACCAGGTGCACCATGGATGCCACCGGTTAGGCCTTCCTCCAGGAAAAGAGGAGCCGCCCCAACTTCGTCCACCCTGGAGCTCATTGACGAAGTGATCAACAAGATCTTTGTCACCGACAACGACAAGGAAGAGATGCCCCACAGGATGCTCCCACCTTCGTACCCACACCCATTGATATCGCTGGGCTCCTTCCCCGTCCTGCAGCCGCGCATCCACAAGTTGACATTCCCCACGTTCGATAGCAAGGAGGACCTGTTGCCATGGCTTAATCGCTATGAGCAATTCTTCAGAGGCCAGAAGATGCCAGACACCGAACAAGTGTGGTATGCCTCTTTCCATCTGACATGTGGCGCACAACAATGGAACAAGTGCCTCACGCAGGACAAGGCGGTGACAAATTGCGCATACTTTGCCTGATGTGTCAACGAGCGCTTTGGCCCACCTACACGCCGCAACCTGCTGGGAGAACTAGTGTCCCTGCAGAAGACCAGCACCTTCGACGACTACACGGAGCACTTCCTAGCGCACGTGGCACGCGCTAGGACCCTTGATGAGCAACAACAGGTCAACATCTACACCATGGGATTGCTCGAGCCCCTGAAGATGAACGTCGAGCTCCAGAACCCCCAGGACATGGAGATGGCCATGTCCCTCACGCGAGCATATGAACGGTTGGCTGCCGTTGTCGCTGACGCCAACAAGTCAGTAGTGCTGAGGCTGTCAAACTGGCCGCTGCCCCTAAAGGCGCTGCCCCCTTCCTTGCCCTCACCAACATCGACAACACCAGCACCACCAGCCGCTATGCCACCCCGTTCAAGCGCCTCACCACCGAGGAGATGTCAGAATGCTGCCGCTCTAGACTCTGCTTCAACTGCGATGAGCCCTTCACCCACAGCCACAAGTGTATGCACTTGTTCGACATCATGGCTGTCAATGACTATGAAAACAATGACACCGACAACGGCCTCCTGATGATGATCAGTGCACCACAGTCAGCCGTCCGTGGCTGGCGCACTATGTGCCTCACAGGCGCAATCCTGGGCACCGTTGCCCACATACTCGTCGACACAGGCGCCATGCACAACATCATCGACATCAACTTCGCTCGCTTGATCGGCCTCCTCGAGCAGCGCATCAACACCACCATCCTCGTTGGCAGTGGCACCGAGGTCCCTTGCAGGGCGGCATCCTTTAGCGTTCCACTCTGCATGGATGCGGAGACATTCCAGATCGGCACCTTCCTCCTCGACATCGGCAATGACATGGATATCATCCTAGGTACGCCTTGGTTGGCTAACCTTGGGCGCATCACGTGGGATTTCACCTCCATGGAGATGGAATTCCACCACGACGGGCGCACCATCTCCTTCACCGCCATTCTACCACAACATGCACCACACACCGTCCTCACCGTACTAGCACCACCGCCCATCACGCTGGCACCACGTTAGAAACTAGCGCCACCATGATCGTCGGCACCACCGTCACCACTCCATTGCACCATAAGCCAGGCAATCTGGTCACGACGCCCCCAATGCCCTCGACCACATCAACACCTTCGAAGCAGTGTTCGACCATCTCTGCCAGACCGTACTCTAGCAGTAGGAATTACGCCACATAGCCCTCGCCATTGACAACGGCACCGCCGCACCAGGTTGGTCTATTGACCAAGGTCTGCTCTTCTTCGACGGGCGCTTCTACATCCTGGCATCCTCACCACTACTACCGGACCTGCTGGAGTGAAAGGTCCTAATATGGCTAGAGGGGGTGAATAGCCTATTAAAAATTCTACAAACTCACTAGAGCAAAATGTTAGTATAATAAATGTGAAATGCAATTTTGCTCTAGCTCTATAAGGGTTGCAAGGCACCTATCCAACAATTCTAGTGACTATGATCACTATAACAATCAATGGCTAAGTCACTACGATCTCTCAAAAGCTAGCTACACTAAAGAGCTCAACTAGGTGAGAAGCTACACAAGCAAAGATAATACAAGCTTTCAAAATTAATTACAATAAAGAGCTTGTTGCAACTAATTTGCCGAAAAGTAAATGAGAGGTATGTGATCTTTATACCGCTACGCAGAGGATGAACCAATCATAATATATGATGACCAATCACTGGGAGAAATTCAATCATACACAAGATGAACACAAGATTTTTCTCCCGAGGTTCACATGCTTGCCGGCACGCCAATCCCCGTTGTGTTGACCAACACTCGGTGGTTCGGCAGCTAAGAGGTGTAGCACAAACCTTGTCCAACCCGTGGACACCGCAAGAACCTACTCACAAGTGAGGTAACTCAATGACACAAGCAATTTACTAGAACTGCCTTTGGCGCTCCGCCGGGGAAGGCACAACACCCCTCACAAATCACCAGGAGGTGGCCAAGAATAAGCACCACTCTTGCCACGACTCCTCCGCTTCCTCCAAGCCATCTAGGTGGCGGCAACCACTAAGAGAAACAAGAATCCCGCAGCCAAAGATCACCCAGGTGCCACTAAGATGCAAACTCACAAGCACAATGCACTTAGATCACTTAATCTCATTTTGGATTAACAACCAAGCAAGGGAGATGAGTGCGAGGGAGTATGCTCAGCTCAAGAGGATGTCAAGATGATCAACAGTCTAAGAGAGTTCTCCTAGAACCGGCCAATATATATTTATAGACCCCTAAAACAAAAAGAGTCGTTGGAGTCACGAAGGGGTACTACTTGACCTGACCGGATGCGCCGGTCAGATCGATCGAACGTAGCCCCAGCGTTCGGTCACTATTGTCCAAGCACCCGGATGGCTGCCACGTGTCCCTATTCAAATATCATTCGTTGGATTTCAACGGTCACTTAGCTAGTCAGCACGTGGTATGTTCGACCAGATGCGCTGTTAGAAATGATCAGACTCTCCACCATGTGGCGTCCGATCGAGTACAGAGAGGTTCCAGAACCGGAAAAAGTCGACCAAACGCGTCCGGTCTATGCTGATCGGACGCGTCACAGTGTCCGATCACTCTCTTGTTCCATGCGACACTCAGCTGCTGATGTCACCATATGTCATACATGACCGGACTCTCCCTCTGTGCGTCCGGTCGCACTGCCTGTGCAGCGTCCGGTCGCGCATCAGCTTCACCGGCCTACTGCTCTGCTCGACCAACACTGATCGGACACACAGGTGCCCCCGAGGCTCGCGTCCGGTCACTTCCAGTGACCTTTTTCATCTCTGTTTCTTCGCCTTTTTCGCCTCTGTTTCTTCGCTCCACTTTTCTCTTCCTCTCAAAACCCTTGTAAATGTGCCAACCACCTTGTGTATCACCTTGTGCATGTGTGTTAGCATATTTTCACAAACATTTTCAAGGGTTATGTTAGCTCTCCACTAGATCCTAATGCACATACATGTTAGTCATCATCCAGTGGCACTTATGAGACCAAATAGCCAAAGGATTTCCCTCTTTATAGTACGGCTATCGATCCTAAATGTTTGCGCCCAATCCCACATATAGTTGTGGTAACCCCAGACGTGACAGCTCTGTTGGCCTATGTAATCCACCACGTTCGGATTGGTGTTCGTAGAGCTTTTAGCAGCCTTCCCCCGACTACGTTTTCTCACCCCCTCAAAGGTCGGAAAGGTACTGCTACTCCAAAATTTTATGGTGTGATTGCTATATTTTACCCATTGCTTAGTTAATCCCTTTGGTTTGATTTAGAATAGAATCACAGTAATAGAGAAGTATAAAGGAACCTTGAACTCACCCGTTGTCCTCTCAACTTAGCTGGTCTACTCTTCTTTCTTATCATGGAGTTCTCCTGTGTGTGTCATTTATATAAAACTCCTATTTTATCACTTACCCCCATATTAGTCTAGTCGGTACACTAGTTAGTGGATACACGATGGTTAACTATCAACTTCTTTAACCATTTTTTCCCTATGGGAATACTCCTGGGTGAAAGCTACAATAGTATCCGTACGCTTACATATTTCTCTGTTTGCGTTAACAAATACCAACAAGCTTTCTGGCACCGTTGCCGGGAAAGCAATTGGCGCAAAGATTTTGATATTGACCTTGATGTCTACTAACCTAGTTTACCAATAGCTTTTATGGGATTATCCTTGTCCTATTGAGTGTGGAATAAACATGGCAACACCGGCTGTTCGACCTTCCGGCACATTTTCACAAGAAAAAAGAAGAAGAATCATCACGAGCCTAGGGTGCCCGATCATTGATGAACAACCAACAAGCTTTCTGGCGCCCATCTCATAGATAGGTATATGTATACATTCTAACCATGTGTAGATGGAGTGAAGATCGCCGTCAAAAGGAGACAAAACCATCATATGTGATGGAACAAATACAATGCATCGCTCACAATTCCATCACAAACTGTGGGTGATGGTGGAATCAATCAAGGTACGTGAGAACCAACCCAAAAATATTTTTTTCTATTTTTATTTTTACCACTGCATGTTTGTTTGATTCATCATTTTTCTAGTGCTTTCTTCAGGTGGCTCCTAGACTTTGAGTTGTATTTGCGCGCTATGTCTAGTCTAGGTAGATGGCAATATCTTTGTTATCTATCTATTCAATGCTCTTAGTCTAGCTTCGTAGTAGATGTATGTTAAACAGGACCATCGGATTCGTACGTCAGCTTTGCCAGTCGGTATGATATCGGCAGATGGTCCACACTATGAGAAAAAGATTAAAGCCTAGATTTTCATGCATATCACTCGTTTAATAAGATTTCCTTTTCCAAAACCATGGCATGTTTATTTAATTGCATTCACCCACCCTGTTTGCATTGCTGCATAAAAAATAAAAAAATAAAAACAACGGTTCTCTGATTCACGTTCAATGTTCTCACCTCCGTTTGAGTGAATCTCATGTTTACTATTGAGGGTGTATTATATGTTGGTGACCCCACTATCATGTTTCGAGCCAATTACATGGCCTAGAAATCCAACGGCAGCCGCCGCCAGGGCCGCTCCTCAAGACAACTCTCTGCCTTTCGCTCAGATCCATACGAAAGCAGTCTCCTCTCCAAGTCTCAAGTTTTCCCTTTTTTGTGATTTTCGGAGGAATTTTTCTGGGATTTTTCATTTTTGCGATTTGACTGCTGTTTGGGGTTAACTTCTTGAGGCAAATTGGTGCTAGGACACATGCGAGTAAGGCTAGGGTGATTCCCCCATCTAATCTATCACATGAGCGCCGCAAATTTGTGCTTTCCTCAAATTTTCCCCTTTCTTCTAGGGTTTTCGATTTTCTGGAATTCGTGAGGTACTTCCAATCAATTTAGGGGTTTTCAGCTGGAGCAGTTTACCCTTGTTTCACTTGTGTGTGGTTAAAATCTTGGTCCAACCGGACTTATTTTGACTCGTTTTTGGTGAGTTTTTTTTAGAGTGGCTGAGTAAGTTTCAGTTCATCCGGCCAGAGAAACCACCAGGCTCTGTTCAGCTGGCCAGTTTACCACATTAGCTTACTGCTAACCATGCTGTTCGTTTTGATCGTCTGCTTGTGCTTATCTAGACAGGGCAGTAACAGGTTAACGAATCTAATGGTGAGCTCGGTCAGGGGTAGTCTTCTTGTGTTCTACAGGTACGGTAGCATCAGTTTCAGCAGCTCGAGCTTTAGGCGAGCAAATCTGTACAACAGCAGCAGCTCTTGTTCTTCTTCGGTGATCAGCTCAGCAGCAAGCAGCAGATCCGGCACTGCCGATGAGTGGCATCTGACTAGTGAGAAGAGCAGGCTGCAGGCGACAACGCAAATGCCTTGTGCCTACCGCGTGTTGCCCTGTTGCGGTGTCTGCATTTGTCAGAGTATGTTGCGTTTCTAATTGAATTCCTTTTTACGAGCAAATGCATCTTACATAATGCCGTTGCCTGGTGCCTGCGCTCTAATTTCTAGCAGATTACCTTTCTAAGGGAATACTGAATTTGTACTGGATTACATATTGCATATTTATTTGATTCGTGCATACTGCTAGAATGTCAATTAGAAAGGAGATAGCGCCATACTACTTTTATAATTGATTGGTGCATACTGCTATTGCCTGGTAAATTTATGCATAGTATGTAATGTAGGATGCAGGAGACACAAGAAGTACTTGGAAGTATGCATAAAATTAGATCCCTATCAGTAACTACTAACTAATGTGCTAAACTAACTGGTTTTATTTTAGCAACAATCTTATAAAGCATTAGTAGGCCAGCAGTAGAAGCAAGAAATATTAGTGTGGTTATAAAGCATTAGAAAGCATTAGTAGATCCCTATTAGAAGGCTTTACCTTTCGTATTGCTAAGGCTCCTGCTAAATTAGGGGTTTAAGCAGTATGTTGTTCAGATATGAGGCATCTGAACTATGGCTCATGCTAATTTATATGGAAATTGTTATCCAAAGTATTTGACAGAGTTAAGTAGAAATCCTCACTATAATATTTTTTATATATCAAAATGTGTTCTTTTGTTTTATTTTTGAGGACTAAAAACTACAACACTTAAATTAAATAAGTTGTTGAGTACATGATATCTGATATTTGGAGTTGGAATAAGTTGTTACCGCTACAGAATAAGTTCAGCACAACAATTTCTGACTTTTTGCATACATGCTTAACTGATTGATCATTCATTTATTCAAACACTGTAGACCATTTTGTGCTTGCATGTGTGTCGTGAAAGTAGTGAATGCTTGGTAGCTTTTAATCTCTTGCCGCCAGATTATTCAGAGCAACGGTCCCAGTGCAGTTTTGGAATTTCTAGCAGCTTTCTGTCCTCTAACTCAATAAGGCTACAGCAGGCTAACTTCTTTAGCTAAACAGAGCAGGTATTCAGTGCATGTAAGCTCTGTTCTTTTGTTGCTCCATTCAGCAATTAGGCAGCTGCGTGTGTTCACTTTGTGACGTGTTGCTTTTTGAGAAATAGCGAGCTATTATTTAGTATTCATGTTGAAATAACAAATAAAGTGAATGAAAACAAATGAAGAGTGCATTTTCCAAGAGGGATAAGAGCTTTTCGATACAGTCCCTTCTCAACTATTCGCCACGGATACACTCACTTGTACTGTGACATTCATCCATATTTTTTTGGGGGAAGTTTTTCTTTTGCAGCACAAACGAAATCATTTCCCAGTCTATGTCACGGAAAAAACCATCTCAAAATGGCACCTTCAGCATTGCAATCCATGAGAGAGTGGAGATACTTCATAAGACGACTACTGCCCACCGACAAATCCATCAGCATCGCTAGGGATCTGAAAACCACAAGCAGTTACGTGTTCAAAAATTAAGGCCTGTTTCCCCTGCGCCGGAGGTTTCTTGTTCAGTTGTTTTCTTGTGAGACATGCGAAGTTTTCGGAAGTCAACAACTCTGCTGAGACTTGCAAAATATTTATGTACTATGTGTATCACTTGGCTTTCTTTTTTCATATGCATCGATGAAAAGCCTAAGGGGCTCAAAACTTCGACCCTCCAAAAATACGTGAGGGCAAAGCTAAACAAAAAGCCTAAAGGGCTTAAGGACTTCGACCCTCCGAAAAGATGAGGGTGAAGCATATCGAAAAGCCTAAGGGTTAAGGACTTCGATCTTCCGAAAAGGCGAGGGCGAAGCATATCGAAAAGCCTAAGGGTTAAGGACTTCGACCCTCCAAAAAGGCGAGGGCGAAGCATATCGAAAGGCCTAAGGGCTAAGGACTTCGACCTTCCTCCGAAAAGGCGAGGGTGAAGCATATCGAAAAGCCTAAGGGCTAAGGACTTCGACCCTCCGAAAAGGCAAGGGCGAAGCATATCGAAAGGCCTAAGGGCTAAGGACTTTGTAACACCCCAGGTGTTTATCACTAGTTAAGTAAGGGTTTTCGAGTTCAAACATGACATTTGAAGTGGTAATGAAGATGTCGAAGCCAAGTCTATGGAATAGAGTCCCAACTTAAACTTGAATATTGCACCATCGCTTACATATAGGCCCTTTTCAAAAATATATGCTTGGGTGGTGTTATTGCCATATCTTCATGTGTCTCACCTTAATACCTATCTATATTAGTCACTGGAAAAGTTTCATGAAGTTTGGAATCAAAAAGTCACATGAAATGATAAGTTATATCCTTGTTGGAATGACTTTACTAATTGCTGGAATTGTACCATTAAGTGAATGGAATTATAGACCATCAACTAAACCTTGCAAATATTCCCAAATGACTTTAGATGAACTCTACAGCAAAAGTCATGAAGGGTTCATATTGAGCAAATGCCAAGAAAATGGCTCAATTGGACTAAAACCCTAGTTTAAAGCTTTATCATGATACTACATTGATCAAAGTAGAACTATATGTTCTATACCAGTTTTGATGATGGGCCTTAAATAAAAGTTGTAGTCCATGTCATGAGGAACAAACTTTGTTTAATGGTCAAGAGCTAGTTTGGCCTCTAACCTAGTCAAATATAGCACACAAAATTCAATACAGTGCTGTCTTGGAGCCCAGAAATTTGGCTAAGTCCTGAGTGAATTTCAGTTTCGGGTACCCTACTTTGGAGCTATGTAGTTTCCTAACCAAGCCGAACTGGTTGATGATTCTTTAATCAGAGTTGTAGTTTAGTTTGAGTACAACAAACTTTGTTTTTGGAGCATACCATGAATCAGCCCGGAAGGAAGTGAAACGGAGGCTTGAAGATTGAATCTGCAGCTGTTTTCAGACTTAGAATATTTAAGTCCGAGATTAGTAACAACTTGATTGGCATTCCGCATTCTCCAATATTTATTAAGCAACTCAAGTTGAGCCAAAAATAAAAAGTGGAGTACATGTTGTGGGGATGAGCATGTAAAAAGTTGGGTTAGGTTGGACTCTGTTTTGGTCATTAATTTTGCGTTTACTTATCCGCTATCTACACGTTGACAGTGTCAACTTTGGACTTAATTAACCGCTGATCCATAACTCTAATAGCTGGAAGTCCTTAACGAAAGTTGGAGAGGGCTCTGGGGTCAACAACTTTGCTGTAGCACCCGAGATCCGAATCTCAACCGAATATGCCGAAATTTGGACTCGAAGTCGGGCTCATCCGCGCCCGCCAGGTGTCCGAGGAAACGCCTTCGTGGCCGCCATGCACGAGAGCGCCCCCACCATTGCTAGGTGCAGCGGCCACGCGGCCGCTGTCTTCCCCTCGCCTGGAGCCCCGATGCGGATGTGCCCGAGCTCCATTCTCTCCCCCTCGCTCCTCTGGTCAATCTCGCGCTCGCTCTCGCAGTGCCTGAGCGCGTAGCCACCATGGATGGCCGGAGCCGAGCTCCATGCCATGGCCCCTCACCTCAGCGCTGCGGCCGGCCAACTGCCAGGGCCAAGTTTCACCGCCGTGTGGCCCTGCGCGTCCGTCACTGGCCGGAGCCGCTAGCAGAGTCGGCCCAACGCCGGCAAGCCTTGCAGCCACCGCACCGAGCACCTCCGCTGCGGCTCATGGCCAGGCCGCCGGTGCCCAGCTCAGCCCGAGCCATTGCTAGGCGTGGACGCGGCCTGCCACAGTCGAGCCAGCATGACCCTCCTCGCCGTCGACGAGTCGCAGGCCGACCCTCCGCTCGCCGGTGCCCTCTGTCCGCTCTGCTTTGTCTCCGTGAAGAAGAAGACCATGGTTGTCCCTATGACGAATGGGCCTCACCTAAAAGAGCTATGTCACCTCAAATTTACAGATTTTCTTTTATCTTGTAAAATCTATATCTCATATTTGGTAGCTCTGAAAATGGTGCAATTTATTTTTTTGGAATCCTTATGAAGTGCTCTGCATGTTAGGGTAATCGGTTGTGCCATGCATGCATGTGTTTGTGCTGTAGAAATTCATTAGTGAAAAGTGGTTTTGGAAATAGATTAACTTGCTGTCATTAATATCTGGAGTTTTAGAAGTCCAAAATTAGTGATTCTAATTTTGTTGGTCTTCTAGTAATATACACTGTCTAAGAAAAATATAAAACTTATAGGTTGTTTCCGGTTTCAGGATGTTTTACCTAGATCTTGTTAAATGGAAAATGAATGCTTGTTTTCCTTGTTATTTTTTATCTGGAGTTGTAGTGCTCAAAATGGTATGCAAATTTATTTGTAGCCTCTCCGAGTGATGCTTGATGCATGGTTAAAATTGCATGATTTATGGTGCATGCATGACTAAGTTAGTGATTTATCTTGCTAGGGGCTAAATAAATGGTTTTAAATGCATTATAAATATTATATGAATGTAAAAATGGAAAATAGTGTTCCACTATCCTTGCATGATATTGTGGTAACCTGAGAAACAATAATATGATCATGTGTTTCAAGAAAATATATAGTTTAGATTTATCTTGTTCTCTCATGCTTTATTGCATTAAAGATTTGTTTATTATGATATCTCATGTTTGGCTTATCAAATGGCGTTGAAATATTTATGGTATCCTCCTGGTATCTTGTACTTGTCTCTGTAATTTTATTAGATTTTTTCTGGACACCTTTCTTATATTTTAATATTTATTCCTATGCAATCAAATAAATTGAAAAGTCCAATTAAATAAATGTTAACATAAGTAACATGACTTGATCTGGCATTCTTTAAACATGTTCTAAATGATGGTCAAGTTGGTTTGGCCATTTGCAATGTTTTGTTCATCATTTATAATTCAATTTTATAATTCATTGATTTCTGGACCGATTTGAGAATGTTGTTAATTACCCTATGCAAATGATGTTTTTATGTCTTGTGTGCTATAACAAAGTTGTTGTGAATTTCATGATCTAGCTGATGTTAAATTTTGGTAGCATTTGGTCCTGTAGTTTAGAAACTACAGCTATTTAAAGTTAGAGTCAATTTTGGAATATTCTCTGTTATCAGGAACAGATTCTGAAACTTTATAAATTCAACTTGTTTAATTTGTTTAATTCTGAAACTTTATTAAATGAAATATAGATAATTTCATAAGCTTTCCAGAATGTCTTATTACAAGTCAATTGGAGTTACAGAACTCCAGTTATGTTTGATTTAACCAGCTGCTGTTCTGATCTTCGAAAAATAGCAGATTTTAAATTAAGTTGTTGCTTCACCTTGCTTTGCTATGTTGATTTCTTAGAGTGATATACACCTTGTTAGTGTTAAGTGTGCTTGAGATCTTGTGTGACTTGTGTCATGGTCAATATGCTGGTCATCTTCTTAGGATATGCTTAAGTGATAGTCAAGTTAATTAGCTCTAGGTGCTTATGTGAACTTTGGTATGATTGCTTGATTTCTTTGTTTATTGCATTTATATGTATTCATACATATGCATTGTTGCACCTCATTTAGGTACGCTAGTTGAAGCATGTGAAGGCCCTAATGTGGAGCCAGACCTGAAGATGGAGTTGGTGGATCCATCCCGAAGATAGAAGGATCGTACAAGTGCTAGATTGGAGGATGCTCGCCAAGCGGGTTTCATCTGACCAACACTAACTTGAGTCGGATCCCAGGCAAGCCCTGGAGCATTATAAGCCTCCTACCTTCAAAGCAATTAATTTTATATATGTTATGAGTATTGTTACATTAAGTGATAGGAGTTGGTTGGAAACTCTTGCTGCATTATATCATTCCTTGTCCAGATATATGAATCCTTGAATCCTACATAGACTAGGATCGAGTAGATGCTTAGCCCTGCTTTAAGCGGTAGAAGTCAGGTGATTTCCTGTCACCTGTGAGATGTAGGGATATTCATATATGACACGGTTGGCTATATTTGCTATCGTGGAATGGAACCATGTGTTAATAAAATGAAATGAGACCGGGCGGGATGACGATAGTGAAGCAACAATGCATGGAGGTCTTGGGTGTAGAACTATCCCCGTCTGAGTCGTTTAAGGACCGATTTGATGTACGTCCTTGAGTCATGTTGAACGCGGTCTAACACTTAGTTGGCCGGATAAGTCGTTCCGACCGCGAAGCCGAGTAATACAGTTCAGGCCGGGAATTGAATGGTAGGTCGCATCTTGGAGGAGAGTAAGGATGTGCTTGGGAACATTGGCGTGAGACCAAGGGGGTTAGAGTCCCTATCACCTGGCAGAGTGTCGCCCTTGGGGACGCAGCATCAGTCAGACCCGCGGCTCCTGAACTGTACCAAAGGTGACCTGAGCAGCCCTCGTCAGGCGTGACTCGGTGAGTGTTAGAAATACCCCTCCAGCTGGATAGGAATTTGATTCGAATCGCCGTCGCTCCCGGTTAGTGAGCACTTGACTTGAGTAGCAGCAACATAGATTCCATTGAATTGAACGGATGGTTAATTGGATAACGATGGAAAGGTTGCCTCAATTTATACCTGCTATGGTTAATATTGTTTGCTCCTAAGAAAGTGAGTGCTCTAGTACAGGTTCTAATATAGATGATAGGTTAATAATAATTAACTTGATGCTTAAACATTAATGATTACTTATCCATAATAAGCTTTTATGCAAAATATTGTCAAGCTAGCCCACTTTATATCAGCCTTGCATGATCCTTAATGTCACTTTATTTCTGGTTTCTGACGGGTAAGTCTAGCTAAGTACCTTCTCGTACTCAGGGTTTTATCCTCACTTTTTGCAGGTTGTGATGTATCATGGCGACTGCAAGAGTTGGTTGGCTCCTGCTTTAGAGGCGGAGTGTGATCACGAGCATGATCCTTCTGAGTTATCTTCTCTCAATGCTTTTGTTGGAAGTCGACCTTGGTACTGGCATGCATTTGAAATCAGAGTAATGCTAGTTTCAAATTACTTTGCTTCCGCTACTTTTCAACTTAAGTTGTAATAACTAAGTTGAACTCCGATGTATATTGAATTACTTGTGAAATGGTTGTAACATGTGACTTGCTATGTTGAATCACTACGATCTTGGCTTGTATGTTGGTTGGTTTGAAATCCCTCGTGATTTCATTGGACTACCGGAGTTATATGGGCTCAAGTGCGAGAATTTGATCACTCCGGTGATTGTTTTTGTACTTGTGCTCTTATAATTTGAACGGTTCCGTTACAGACTTCGACCCTCCAAAAAGGTGAGTGCGAAGCATATCGAAAACTCTCAAATCGGCAGGTTCTTATTATTTCATTGAGAACACTCATCTCTCGCTAGCATGCATTTGTGGGTTCTTTTTTACTTTGTTAAGCCTTTGCGAAAGGGCGTTAACAAGGCAATTCTTTGTATCCATTAAACTTTATTTAAATATTTCCCAAGGCAAGCAGTCTTAGACCCGAATATCGAAACAAGCCTTGACTGCAACAAGGCCTGGATATCGATAAAACCAAATGAGGCAAAAGGTTTAGCCACCAGATTTTCATTAAAGTTCTCAAACGCGCCAACTCAACCTCAAAGCCTAAGGGCCAAAACAACTCGACCCACAAAGAAGCGAAGCCTAAGGGCTAAAGCGCTTTGACCCTCCAAAAACTACGTGAGGGCGAAGCAACGAGCCGAAAGGGATGCGATCACCGCTTGCATTCTTTTCGATCTCCATGTACACAATGATATCATAAGGGCTCATTGTTTTCATGTTGTAAAAAATATGCTCAAATGAAGCACAATGACATGAAAGAAGCCAAATGACTTTGCCTTGCCAAAAATACATCCAAGAAAAGCACAATGATTTGATAGAGCTTTGTAGCTTCACGTCGCAACAAAGAAAATCATTAACGCTGAGGGGCTCGTTTCGTAGCTCCTCACCATTCCTCGAAAGGTGGGGAGGTTGGCGCCAAAGCAATTCATAAGCGCCGAGGGGCTCCTTTCGCAAATCCTTGCCCTTCGCCTTGAAAGGTGGGGAGCTTGGCGCCAAAGCAATTCATAAGCGCGAGGGGCTCCTTTCGCAAATCCTCGTCCCTTCACCTTGAAAGGTGGGGGGATTGGCGGCAGAGCAATTTATAAACACCGAAGGGCTTGTTTCGCAACCCCTCGCCCCTGCAAACAAAAAAGTATGAGGGTCAGTGCCTACACCAAGAGTCTCTTTTCGTCACGTCTCGCCCATTCAAATGTTATGAAGAATCGCACAGGGCGAAGATAGAATATATACTATGCAGTTAACGATGAAGAGTGATGACTTTTTCAGTAACTATAACTAGAAAATTGTATACTATGCAGCCGACAGCTCGTGCGGACGCACCATGCGTCTCAGCATACACTACTGAGTCCTTAATAATTTAAACGAGCATTATAGTTTTTTTGCTTGAGTAATCGTTTTGCACGCCAGCAACAGCACAGAAACATTTTGTATTCCATGCTGGCAAACTGCCCAGCGCTTGGGCCACCACTAATTCACGCTGGCGATTTTCGCCAATCATGGTTTTGTGCTCTCATTGTTGTTGCTGCTGACGAACTGGCGTGGTGTGTTGGCAAGAGCCTGGCTTTTTGTCGTGTTTCTTGTCTTCGTTTAGGAAGAGTTTATTTCTGAAGTAGCGAAGAGTAGGAAAACTAAGGGTCGCATGGATCTGCTACTTTCATGATTCTCCGCCGTGCACGAATATTCCTTTGCTATGTCTGAACACTGGCCCCGTTCGCTTGTCTTATGAGCCGTACTTTTTCAGTGAACAAACAGTATTTTTCTCTCACAACAAATCAGCGAACAGTACTTTCAGCCATGTCTTTTCAGCGACTACATTGCTACTTTCGGTGCCCGTCAAACATGCAAGCAGAGCAAGAGTTGTGCCCGTTGAGGTAGACGAAAAGAAGGTAGTATGAACAAGTATGAAGCAAAAGCATTAGCTATAGTATTCTCGTTTTACACATGCATGATGCTACTTAAAAGCATGGGACGCCCTAGCGTAAACACCAGGAGGCTGTATGAGTGCGATCGTTTCGCACGCCGAAGAGAGTAGTAAATAACACGAGCTATGCTAGTGAGCGAGTTGAATAGACCGACACAGCTATAAAGAGAAGTTTGTGGGGTCCTGCGAAATGATGTCTAGTTTGGGTGCTTCTTGTTTATTAACGTTGCCTGCACTCATCAGCCTTCAGTCTGCTGACCTGGTTTCGTCCGAGCGAAACCTGGTCGACCACCTGCAAACACAAACGCTAGAATGTTCGGTTTCGAAAGGAATCCCTTCGTGCCTAGTGTTGGCCGCATTTCGCTCGCCGCTCTCGGTGCCACTTTCATTTTGCCCCTGCCATTTCGCCGGTGCGAAATGATGAAAATTGGTGACTCGCCCTATCGCTGTGCGAATCAACGGAGGAGGACGGCCCTTCATTTCGCTGGTGCGAAATGATAAACCCGATCTGCCTTTTGATGTGGCGGGGGCAGAGGCAGGGTGCCGAAATGAGGTTCCTTCTCTAAACAGTGGTGTCGTTGTACTCTTCGCTGCAGTGTGAAATGGTGACCGTACGAGTGCAGCTTGACTGGACTGTTCGTGTCGGCCGTCTTTCTAGAAATTTTAATTAGCCTGTGCAATGCTTTGTGAAATCCTGTGTGCGGGAGCCAACATGCTGGCGTAGTCATTGGAGCTGCCACAGGTTGCTTCGCCAATGGTGATTTCGCAGCTTGCCGAAAGCGTTTTCACGACTGCCGAGAGCTCCAAGAAGGGATTGGCGGGATCGAGTTTTCGGCCGGTTCCTCAGAAGTGAAGCTCCAAGATGACCTATGATGAAGAAAGATTGATATCAAGCTGTCGTCCGTACTTCGATGCATACTTTGCGTCCCGCCGAATGACCTTCGCTGGTCCTGTTGCGTTTCTCCGAAGGAATGAGTTGTTCTTGGAAACGAAATGACTTTGCTAGTTCGATGAACATATAAATATACTTTAATACAGCACTAGCGAACCGTATTAAAACAGGAGGGTGAGGCGCTACAGGTCAGGCCTTGAGAGTCGAAATGTGACAAGCATATTTTTATTATTATTTCCCCCTCTTCTTTTTTCTTGAATGTAATGCGAAATGGGTGACTTATCCAAAAGGTTAAGTAGGATATAACATGTCTTTCTTTCGGAGTATAATACGAATTGAATACTTATGTTTATTAATCCACAAATAGGCCACATAGCCAAGTCTTCGCCGTGTGCTGAAGCACAGGTCCTGATTCCAGAGTGCGAAGTCTCCTCGTCTGAGCAAATAGTGCTTTCCGGAAGTCTTCGCTGGTCTTGAATGTGTGGTTACTCACTGGAATATTAATGGTTGGACATCTGAAATGATTGACACTTTGTTGTTACCAGTTCGAGATCCAAAATGTACACACATATACATTTTTTGGGTTACGAACAGGAGTTCGTTGGACCGAGGTGGGCATCCGTTCTTCGAAAAGCTGATGACATAAATATATATATATATATATATATATATATATATATATATATATATATATATATATATATATATATATATAATAAATAAATAAAACACAACTTGTGGACGGGTAAAGCCCTAATGCTGCGTGTGTAGGTTTGAGCCCAGGCGTTTCTACAGCTTTTGTGAATTGAGGTAATGATTTATCTGAACACAGCTTTTGCCAAGAAAAGCTCAGTTTTTAAAAAGAGAACAAATGGAGCAAGGTGGTTACTAAAGTGCATGTAACAAGGCCCAAAAGGGTTCAGATTCAGAACTCAAGTGGTAGGGTCGAGCTGCGAAATGACAGAGTTTGCTAAAAGTTCAACTAATTTTAAGTCTTCGGTAGTTCATCATAAAATATACAAAGCAGCAGAGGCTCCGTAGCCTTAGCACAATTTTCATTGTGCTTGAAAGGCAGAGAGGTACATGGAGCATGGTATGTGTATTTGGATCATTTTTGCTCCCTGTATCGCTATCAAAAGTTCGATTACCTACTTCAAAAGAACTTGGTTGAGTTACAGCAGGGGTTTTCGACACCCACTTCGACATCATCGACAATGCTTTCATCGCTATCGAAATTATACTTTGATGGATCAATTTGCAACGATGGCCAAGGTGTTGGTATTGTGGTTATTTCCCCTAGTGGAGCTGAATTTGAAATGTAAAGCCAATTAAGTTTCTATTGCACTAATAATCAGACCAAATATGAAGCTTTGCTATTCGGATTGATTATGCTGCGTTCTATGGGAGTAAAACATGTTGAGGCCTATGGTGATTCCTTGCTGGTGGTACAACAAGTTGCTAGTGAATTTCAATGTTTAGAAGGATCACTAAGAGCTTGTCTAGATGCTTGCCTTGACGTCATCGGTTCTTTTGACGAATTTCAAATTTGGCATGTTCTGAGGCATGAAAATCGAAGGGACAACATGTTAGCTCAACAAGCATCTGGCTATGACGTTGGTAGGCATAATTTTCATATTCAAGAAAAGTCAATGCATGAAGATTTAGAATTTTCCCGTGCAGGTACAGATGAGTTGGCTAAGCCAACTGCTCTATCGGCTTAGCCGACCCCCTGGTGGATGCTAGCCAGTCAGCTAAGCCAACTGGACTAGTCGGCTTAACTGACTTCCCTTTTGCAGCAGCCCAGTCGGCTTAGCCGACTCACCTGTGACCAACCCGGCCAATCTGCCCGAGAAGCTTTCAAATTGGCCCAACGGAACTTCCAGTGATGTTGTGGCCAATTTATATGATTAGAGGACTCCCTTGTTGGCATATTTATGTGATCCAAGTGCTAAAGTTGACAAGAGTGTTCGGCGGAGTGCTTTCAAATATGTGCTGCATAATGATGAGCTCTATTGGAGAACCGCTGTGGACTTGCTATTAAAGTGCTTGGATTCTGATCAAGCAAGAGTGGCTATGGGAGATGTCCATGGAGGTATTTGTGGTATGCATCAATCAGCCCCGAAGATGAAGTGGTTGTTGCGTAGAGTCATTTTTTATTGGCCTACCATGAAGGTCGATTGTTTTCGTTACTACAAGGGTTGCAACGAGTGTCAAATGTTTGGAAATGTTCAGCTTGTGTCTGCTGCTATGCTTCATCCTATTATCAAACCATGGCCTTTTCGTGGGGGTTAGACTTCATTGACCAAATTCATCCCCCATCTTCTAAGGGACACCGATTTGTGTTGGTTGCTATGGATTACTTTACTAAGTAGACCGAGGCAGTTCCTTTGAAGAATATGACACACAGGGAGATAATTGAGTTCATTACTAAGCATATCATTCATTAGATTTGGCATCCCTCAAACATTGACTACATATTAAGGGACATCATTTGTATCCAAGGAAGTGAGAGAGTTTGCCAAATTATATAAGATCAAATTGCTCAAATCATCTCCATACTATGTTCAAGCTAATGGCCAGTCTAAGTCTAGTAATAAAACTTTGATTAAGCTCATCAAGAAGATGATTGAGGAAAATCTAAGGAGGTGGCATGAAGTTTTGTCTGAAGCTCTATGGGCATATCGCACCTCAAGGCATGGTGCTACAAAAGTTAGTCCTTTTGAATTGGTATATGGTCAAGAAGTTGTATTGCCTATTGAGGTAAATTTGGATGCATACAGACTTGCTAAACAAAATGATCTATCAGCTGTTGTGTATCATGATTTAATGATGGATAACATCGATGAGGTAACTGATGTGAGATTAAATGCTCTTAAGGAGATAGAGAAAGATAAAGCTCGAGTCGCCAAGGCATACAACAAGAAAGTCAAGAGTAAATCCTTCCAAGTTGGTGAATTAGTGTGGAAAACCATACTACCAATTGGATCGAAGAGCATTCAACGGGAGGTACTTGAAAAAGTATTTTTCAAGTATTGGCAAGAAGCCTAAGTGCTCTCCAAACAATGGCCGATACATATATCGCCCTTAGTTATTAAGCAGCCAATGAGATGGGTATCATCACTGTTCAGTTTTATGTTTAGTTTGACTAAGTGTTTTTAGATTCATGCATCATTCACCTGAAAATAGGGGGCATATGTTGACACTCAAAAATATCCATTTTTAAAGTTGTCAAAATATGGAACATACTTCACCATTGCGTTGCTCTCGTTGAGACGGTCAAAAAACATATATCGAACGTCTAATTCGGAGTCCGGATGAAAGAGTTATGCCCCTGAGAAGATGCTCCAGTATCGGCAGTTCCAACTCATGTCAGCAATTTCGATTGTCGGAAGTTTCGACTCATGTCGGGAATTTCGACTATCGGCAGTTCTGGCAAATGTCGGCACTTCCAGCAGACCAAATGAAAAGGCCTGTTCGGATCTGGCCTTCTGGATTACGATCCAAACTGTTCCAAACTCGTGGGAAACTTGAAAAGTAACACTTGGAGAGGTTTCCTACTTGGATAAGACCACCTCCTCCTAAATATATGAAAGGATCATGGCCAATTGAGTTCTCATCTATCCAATCATCAAAAACACAACAAAACTGTCTATGCTTTGCCCTAATTTCTTCTCCTCAACCGCTCCTGCTGTCTAGCATGTTTCTTCATGAGATTTGCTAGCATACTAGGCGGCCTTGCTGGTCCTAGGAGACCCTCCATGTGCTCTTCCCAGACAATCCTTCCAGGAGTAGTTCGGAAGCCTATTCAGCCAAGATCGAGCTCCACATCGATCGGCCCTATCGGTCTCTAGATCAGTTCGGCTGATTACGCTGCGTTCTTGATGCGTTGTAGGTTGTTTGCAACCTCTTTGGGCGTCCAAGGCCCTTGCTGGTGTGTTGGCTTAAAGTGATCTTCAGCGTCAACATCTACCACCCTCGGCCAGATCTCATGGCACAACTAACCTCCGCTCACGTCGTTGGGCCACTGCTGCTGTTGCATCCTCAACCCTGCCACCACCACACCATAGGATCTTGCCATACAGCTGCCTCGCACTATGCCCTAGGGCCACCTTACTGCCGCCATGTCCTGTGGCCGCCTACCCATTGCAGCCTCTTTCACGCCACCCTAGGCCACATCGCCGGCTGGGTCTGCCATGCTGCTGACAAGGGCTGGAGCATCAAGGGCGACGTCGTAGACATGGGGGGACGATCGGTGCTGGGGACCGTTGCACCATCGGGCGAGAGATATGGGGCTGAGATGGGTGAGGGATAGAGATGGGCCTAGGTGGGAGTGCACAGGTGAGGGAGAGACAGACAACTGAGGAGTAATATAGGCGAGAGAGAGATTGGACTAGGGTTTATGACCAATTATATACTTGAGACCGGTTTTCTCCGCAGGTTCGTATCTCGAACTGGTAGTGAAAACCACTTGTTATAGTTTTCTTGGGATCCCTGAGCCAACATTCGATACGTATAGGAAGCTAAATAACAAAGATTGGAAAATGATTGAAGAGAGATTTGAAAAAAAGTTACGTGGATGGAAAGAAAAACTCCTATCCTTCGGTGGTAGCCTTGTGCTAATTTATTTTGTTGTGTCCAGTTTACCTATGTTCATGCTTTCTTTCTTTGAGATCCCAAGGGGTGTTCTTAAAAAGATTGAATATTTTAGATCAAGGTTTTTATAGTACAATGATCAGCAAAAAAAATATAGGCTAGCACGATGGAACATTTGTGCCAACCAAAAGTACAAGGTGGTATAGGAATCCAAAATTTAGATACGAAGAACAAATGCTTTTGGGCAAATGGCTCTTTAAACTATGTAATGAGGATGGTATGTGCCAAGTGCTACTTAGAAACAAGTATTTAAAAAACAAGACTTTAAGACAAGTTGATAAGAAAGCCGGGATTTCACATTTCTTGAATGATTTATTGGTGGTCAAAGACCAATGTTTAAGTCTGGGTAAGTTTAAACTTGCCAATGGCACCCAAATTTGTTTTTGGGAGGATAAATGGTTGGATAGCCAAACCCTGTAATACCAATATCGGAATTTATTTAGTATAGTGTGCAAGAAATTTAACAAGAAATTGTGGTGGAAGTACTTAGTTCTACGTCTCTGAATGTGTCTTCTAGGAGGGCACTAATTTGGAATAAGTTTGTGGAATGGCAAAGTCTGGTTGTGAGAGTCGCTTTTATCAACTTACATGAGGTAGGGATACCTTCATTTTGAATCTAAATAAAATGGCATTTTCCCTATTAGATCCATCATAAGCACTTAGTCAATAAAGGTATTAAGGTTACATAGAAGATTTGGCATATGAATGTACCCGTGAAAATTATGATTTTTGTGGTTCTTAAAAAAGGGTGATTCTTACAAAGACACTAGCAAAGCGAAATTGGAATGCTAGTAAGACTTGCTGTTTTTGTAGTAAGCCTAAAACTATCCAACACAGATTCGTAGACATATAGGATACTAGAATCAAGAGCCATGCAGCTCTTCGCGTCTAATGGATGATCTTTAAGTTACTGTCTTGGATTTTAGTTTTGAACCTACAGTAATTTTAAATTTGCACATGTTTATAATAAGTATGGTATTGATGCTTCTTGGTCGATGTAAGGAAAATAGACCTATGGCCTATTTAGTTTGGATTTTGGTGTTTGATGATCAACAAGACCAAATTGGACTAATGCATTTGCATGTGTTTATTTTATATAGTTTAATAGGATGCATGGCGGACTTGGACCAAGATGGATAAATGGAGAAGGCTGTAACAGAACCGACCAAATTATAAGAGCACAAGTACAGAAACAAGCGTCTGAAACGCTCAAATTTTCAAACTTGAGCCCATATAATCCCGGTAGTCAATTTAAACCACGAAGGATTTCGAACCAACTCGCTTACAACCAAGATCGCATCATTCAATATAACACATCACACGTTACATTTCCCAAGTACTTAAATAAAAGTTTACAACACCACGGAGTCGCAATTATTACAAACCGAGTTTATAAAGTAGCGAAAGCATAAAGACACACAAACTTAGTTCAAGTACGATTGCCAGTCTTACAGATCATGATCCCACAAAAGCATTAAGGAAAGGAAACTAAAAGACGATCACGCCCCAGTGATCTAATCATCATCACCAGCCGGGTGGAGGCAATTCTTGCAGAAGCCTTGATACAGCATATCATCTGCAACAGGAGGGAATAAACCCTGAGTACGGGAATGTACTCAGCTAGACTTACCTGTCAAAATGGAAAATAAAAGACACCAAGGATCATGCAAGGCTTTCATAAGTGGAGTTGGCTGACATCATATTTTGCGGAAAAGCATAAGTAGTAGTAACTCTTTTAACCAGTACTAGCAGTCATTTTCAACATTAACCTATCATCTATCTTAACACCTTTACTAAACATTCACTTGATTATTAAGCAAACATTAATAACCATAGTAGGTATAAATTGAGGCAACATTAAATCATCATCCAATTAACCATCCGTTCAATTAATGGAATCTACGTTGCCGCTGCTCAAGTCAAGTGCTCACTAACCGGGAGCGACGGCGATTTGAATCAAATTCCTATCCAGCTAGAGGGGTACTTCTAACACTCACCGAGACACGCCTAGTGAGGGCTGCTCAGGTTACCTTTGGTACAATTCAGGAGTCACGGGTTCGATTGATGCCGCCTCCCCATGGGCAACACTCTGCCAGGGGATAGGGACTCTAACCCCCCTTGGTCTTACGCCTATATCTCCAAGCACATCCTTACTTCCTCCAAGATGCGACCTACCCTTCGATTCCTGGCCTGAACTGTATTACTTGGCTTCGTGATTGGAACAGCTTATCCAGCCAACTAAGTGTTAGACTGCGTTTAACATGACTCAAGAACGTACCGCGAATCGATCCTTAAACGACTCAGATGGGCATAGCTTCGCACCCAAGACGTGAAGTATCTTGCGGCTGCACTATCGAACTCCCGCCCGGTCTCAATTCATTTTTCAGCATGGTTCTTTTCCACGATAGCAAATATAGCCAACTGTGACCCACTTCATCCTAAAGCTCGCGGATGACCATAAATCACCCGACTTCTACCGCACTAAGCATGGCTAAGCATTAACACATGCCTAAACTTTAATTGGGATTCAAGTTCTATATCTGGACAAGAATAAATATAATATGACAAGTGTTTTCACTCAACTCCTACAACTTAATGCAGTAACAAGTAAAAGTACTCAAAGATATGTGCATACAAAAGTTGGGTTAGCATGTATCGGGGCTTGCCTTTCAGAAAGGAAGAAGGGCGGTGGTCTGGGCACTCAGGTAGCTCTTCAACGACGCTTCCTTTGCTGGCTGGCTCTTCGGTCTCCCCCGGCTGCTCCCGATCCTCCTCCAGAAGTGCTCCTTCGAATTTTAGGAGTGTCACCCCCTCGGAACACCTATTGCGTGAATGCACAAATGAATCTTATGGATGCATAAGAATGAATGTAACATGCTCAGTGAATGCAATGTGAACTACATCAACACTAATGCTCTATTCAAATCACTTCACAACATGTGCAAATTTCCTCTCCGGTAGAGAAGTACTTACCCAATCTACTCAATCTAATGTATAGTTGCTCTTCCTCAGTTAAAGACCTAACACCTAACCAATCAACAAGAACAACATTACTTAAGCTTATCACAAACCTAAGCACAATATAACACAACGAAAATCTGGACAGCAGCTAAGTATTTTAACCATAACTAGAGATCCAAATATCCAAATAACATGATACAAGACAATTTAGAAAACTTATCAAATGCTCTACAATTCATTTTCAGACCTCAAGACTTGACTCCAAAGTTTACCTAATCGAATTCTCAAAGTTCCAGAACTCTGTCCTCTCCAAACAGAGAGCAGCCATTTCTAGATAGCAGTTTTAAACAGCTACAACTCCTAAACCACTAGGCCAAATGCCACCAAATTTTGACACAAGCTTTTTTAACAAGTTTAATACCACTTTGGTATTCACAAGATTTCTAGCAAACACCTTTATCAAGGTCTAAACCCAGAAATGCTACCAGCTGTTCAGAGAACCTAGAAATGTGAAAATTAATTATTTACTTAAGTGCCAAATGAACTTTTTGACCCAACGAAAGGCACTACAAGTTCACACATGAGCTAAAACCATCAGAAAGTAAAGTGCACCAAATCAAATCATTTATTTTAATCATTTTCTTAATTTAATTGATTAATTAAGTGAGAAAATAAACCTATATACAAACTACTTAGACAATTCAACAAAATTTATGGGAGACTCTATACCCTAACAGGAGGATACTGTAAAAATTTGAGCCAAAGTTATTCACAGAAACTCCCTACACAAAATTCACAATCCAGCAAGGCTAATTTTTGCATAATTAAGAAATCATATTGAAAAGTATCAAACAATAGAAACAATGTTTTTCTTAGCAATCTTAGGGTACCAGGACACTCTTCACAAAATTTCATGAGCATTGCCCATATAGAAAAATTATGAAAATTCATTTAAGTATCTCCTAATATAAAATGACAAAAGCATAACTTGAAAAATACTCAAGCAATAGCACCGAAATTTTTAGCAGAGCTAGTATAGACATGAAATAGCACACCCACTAAATTCCATAATTTTCGGAGCAATATAACTTTAGTTATAAAATTAACAAATTTGCACCTATTTTAAATCACCTTTCAAGTTTCTATTTAATTATCCTAGAATTTAAATAATACCTATGTATGTTATATTTTTCCTAAATACTACACTTTATATAGAACCAAACACAATGGGAATCATCTCATTTGGATCTACACAACATGAGATTTGGAGTTTACAAAGTAGTATCCAAATCTGTGAAAAGATAAAAGAAAACAAAAACAAAAACAAAAACCTAACCACTACTGGGCCGGCCCAACCAACGCCAGTGCGGCCCACACCGTGCGCGGCCTGCATCGGCTTTCCGCCCATGCGCGCCTGACAAGGGGACCCCGCCAGACAGAGAGAGAAGGAGCAGGGGAGGAACGGTGATGGCCGGAGCTCGCCGCCGGTGGTGATTCCAGCTAGGCCGACGGCACCATCACGGTCAGCACCTAAAACCACACCGATGGACCAAAGGACACGAGGGCGGAGCTGCTTGAGGGGGCTCGCCGTCGCGCATGGCGGCTCGACGGGGCGGTGGTGGCGCACCTCGTCGTCAGTGACCCCGACACCCTACCCTAGACCTACGGTGAGCACCCCCGCACTATCCTGACTCCAACGCGTCTACTAGCACTCGAAGAGGAGGATCCAAGGACCCTGGCCACGGTGAGCCGTCGCACGGACGAACGCCGGCGAGACACCGCGGTGGCAGAAACGGCAATGTGGCCCTACCATTGTACGGCTGATGGCGTGCGAGCTCACCGGAGCAAGGGCGGCAATGGCGGCTCGGTTCTTCCGCCCTGAGCTTGGAGAGAGCGAGAGAGAGAGGCAGAGGCGGGAGTGAAGGTGAATGCGGTGTCATGGTGCTCTAGAGGCCCTCTCGGACCTGACCGGTGGGCCCACGACCAGCGTACGGACGCCACGGCACGCCCACGCGGCGGCCGATTTCTGAACTTGGTCGGCCACTGTCGAACTGAATCAGTGTCCAATGTGGTGACTGACAGCGACATTTGGAGGCTTCAATACTCCTAATCTAGCTCGAGTCAGCGGTAGGTGTTAACAGCAAAGTTGTAGAGCTATAGTAGTACTATAACTTTGTCAATTGGAGCTTGGACTAGTTCAGCCTAGATTGGGAGATACAAGGTCTCAAAGAGGGGCTCATGAAACTGTAAGTCAGTAATTGACTTCAAAATTTTTCTAAGTATGAAAACAGCATGGAAAACCTAGCTTGTGGGCCCTGTTTGAGCATGTTCTAGCCATTTTCATGAGATGGCCATATTGAGACTTTTGTTCCCAATGAAATTCTCTACAACTTTTATTATGGGTGCACCTCCATGCAAGATCTCTAAGCTGGATTTTCTAAACAGTCAAACTAGAGCATTCTAGTAGTCAAGACTTGGTCAACAGCATTTAGGAGGGCAATTTGGTCATTTTGGCCAACATGAACATTGTTCCACTAATGATCCTAAGTGTGATTACGATACTATAGGATATAATTGACCACTGTACACCTTGGTTACACACAAACCCAAATGTCATATAGGTTGAAATAAACAAAACAAACATTTCCACTACAATGTTGCATATGTTTCAAGCTCTTGTTGCAACAATTAATCTTATCATGTTATACTACCAACCTTGGCATGTTTCAAAGTATGAGACACCCATGTTGCATCTACATGTTGTACCACTCACATTTCATAAGCTAGCAATTTTGAAACAAACTTAACAGAGCATGTTGCACACTCATGTTGCAAGCAAAGCAAATGCATAAATGAGATGAATGATGCTCATGCTTATGAAATGCAAGTGCAAATATGGGAGCCAAACACCTAGTGTGTTAAAAAGATGATCTTTACCATAATGAAGACATTAGAAGCTTAGTAGAAGACCTCAAAGTCAAGCTAAGAGTCCAGGACGCAAAGGAGAAGAAGCCCGAACGATCAATGGAGAAGATAGTGCGAAGATTGGAGAAGGGCAGCCTCTGCCCTGTCTCATAGTGGGACCACCCAGGCTGGCGGTGGGACCGCCAGGAGGCTGAGTCACACCGGTGGCGCCGAGTACACTAGATGCCCCTCTGGACAGGGGATCCAGAGAAGATGTCACAGCGTAGGCTCAAGACCGCCTCACGGTTGGACCGTAAAGTCGACTGGTCGGACCGCTAGCACGACCGATGACAAATGGGTCCAAGGAAGGATAGGTGACCATTGGAGGCGTGGCAAGTGACCGTTGCTTGCCTCACGATGGGACCACCAAGGCTGGCGGTTGGACCGTGAGACACTGCCCGAGGGCAGCAAGGCTCCAACAGCTCTTTGGAGTGGGGGAGGTTATAAATAACCCCCCAACCGGCCATTTCAAGTGTGGAGGAGTTGGGAAACTTGTGTGGGGTGTTGATACACCATTTTAGAGCTCTCCACTTGCATAGTACTTAGTGATACACATGGTGATTAGTGTAGGTTCTTTGCAAAGTGCTTATCCTAGTTAGACCACTGCTTATGAGCTTGCTCTAGGCTTAGGCTTAGTTGCTAGTGAGGTTTGCATACCTCTTGATCAAAGGTGCTTGCGTGCACCGCATTTGTACTTGGTGGGACTTGTAGTCTTGCGAGACCACACAAACCACCTTTGCGGTGTGGCCCCCACCGTGTACCGGAGGAAATAAGGCCCCACGCTATTTTAGCCGGAAGCTTGATAGTGAAGACGGCGGGGAACGGTCCGAGAGAGGCTTGGCAGAAGGCACATTGGAGACCCACTTGTACATGTGGAAAGCCTGAGTCTATCCATGGAGTTACCCAAGTAGAAGCTTGGCCCTTGCGAGGGGCTCCAGCAAGGACTAGGGTAAGCTTGCACGCTTCTTGATATCTCGGTAAAAATACAGGAGTCGTCGACGGGAGTTTGCATCTCTACCTTATCTTTAGTTTCCGCATTTATATTGCTACCTTGGTTGTATGCTTTACCTTTCTTAGCTTAGTTGATAGTCTAGTTGATAGGATTGAAACCTATGTTACATAACTCTTTTGCGGTAGAGATAGTGTTGGCGGTCCTTAACTCATATTTTTAGCTGAATAAAACACCAAACTTAGTGATAGGGTTTGTATCTAACATCATTCCACAAGTTTTGTTGAATTGTCTCTTGCAGGGGAACATACACAAAAAGCATGGAAATATAATCAAAATATGCAACCACATAAAGCATATTCTACACATAGCAAAAGAGAAAGAGGCCCAATTACCTGGCAATTTTGGGCCCCAAACCCACAAAGGACCGGCCTAGGTCCACTCAGCAACCACACGCGAAGGCGATTGCAGGTAGGTGCCTCCCGGGGGCAGGTGCACCAGGGGTACAGCTGCACCCCCCTTGCCACCTCTCAGGCCCACCCTTCGTGTGGCGGTGCCATTAAGGCCCAGGATGACAGTGCGGTGGGTATCTCTAGAAATATTCCCTAGAACCGACCAAACCACCTCCTATATAAGGAGAGGGAGCCTCCCCTCATAGACAACATTCTAAGGGAGAGAGCTACACCACTTTTGAGCACCACTCCAAGGGCTTAGGCCCTAGCTAGCTAGAGTTGAGTAGTAGGGAGAGATGTGAGGGAGAGTACGGGGAAGCACCGGACCTGTCAGCGGTATCCTCGAGCTTGTACCTCGATGAAAACCTGTACCTCAATGGATTCTCCCGCTAAGTGAGTGTTCATGGTTCTTATGGTATTAAGTCTTTTGATTAGTTAAGTTTTGCTCTTATTTGCTTGCGGATTCATCGTCCGCTCTCATAGCAGATACTCAAGTAGATGGCTCTTGATAGAGACGGATAACCCTGTATGACGCTAGAGTAATAGTCGATAGCGTAGACGTGGTGTCTAGGCTAGAGGCTTCCTTTGTTTGCCCCATTCTTCACGGTTGAGGGGTAGACGACAGGTGGTAATAGCCCTATCCGTCCCTTGTAATCCCCCATGTTCGGGTTCGACGTAGAGCTACTGGCCGGTATCACTTGGTAGATTAGGTATATGTTGATACCCGAAGTAAGCGAGTAGAAGTAGAGTTTATATATCCATAGGCCCTAAAACCATAAGAATCCATCTCAACCTCTGCCAACTCTATCCATGTGTTGTCCTTGGATGAATTAGCTAGAAGAGTACACCCCTTCCCTATCGAAAATACGATACCCTAAATATTTCTGAGTGAAGTGATACAAAGGTAATTCCTTGTGCTTGTGGATTCTTTTTGCATCCATTAAGAAATAAAAACAAGCATTTCTGGCGCTGTTGCCAGGGAACGGCTGCTGTATTTTCTTCAAACCTAGTTCATCCTCTTATCTTGTATCCTTTCTTTTCATAAAAACAAAATAGTTATTTCTTTTATCTTTAAAACCATGGAGATAACTTCAAATCCAAATCTTTCCACTTCCAAGGGTGAGTTCTCAAAGCCACCTCTTTCAAAACCAAAACTTTCATCTGACTGCGAACTCCACCTTGGTTTTATAGCGGTTCGAGCACAATCCTTCTCCAAGCATGATAACAAAGACCCTTGCCATCACCTACAAGAGTTTGAGGAAATGTGTTCATGCCTGAGCATCACGGGCATGACACAAGAAACTCTCAAGTGGAAATTGTTTCCCATTTCTCTCATAGAGAAGGCGAAGCAATGGTACGCTAATGCCAAAGGAAGTACGAATGGGGATTGGGATAAACTTAAAGACAAGTTTTATCTTACATTTTTTCCTATGTCCCGTATCGTCTCTCTACCAAGGGCTATCCTCGACTTTGAGCAGTTCAAGAAGGAGTCTATAGGTGCAGCTCTTAATACACTCTGGCCTAGACTTGTCTTTACCTGATAGCATACTGCTGTGACTCTTTTATTCGGGTCTTGACATGGAGTCTGACCTATTCCATGACATGACCACTGGGGGACATTTCACACACAAACCTATGATGAAGCAAGTAACATTCCTTAAGCACTTCATAGAAAATCATACTTCCTCCATCATAAGAACCAAACCCATCCAGGCAAAAGTCACGTCGAGCTTTGAGGAGCCCTCATCAGCCGAATCCAAACCCATAGCATCCTTAGATTCGACTCATGAGCCCTCACCCGAACCACGAACACCAAAGGAAAGAGTAATCCATCCTTCGGAGTTCCCTATCAAATTCGAGGATTACAGCAATACCTTGAAGCACTCTTGGCACAAACAGCCTACGACACTTCCTTGCTATCATCTTCCTAAGGAAGCTTTCCCCAAGGTACCAATGAAAAAATGGTTAATGGAAGTAAAACGTTCTTTCGAAGCAATTTGGATTCTTTCACCTTCCACAACCATGCCTTGTTTGTTAAGGGAAACCATCATAGAAGCCCTTCACAACCCCACTATCGAGACTAGTATCATGTCAAAATTCCTAGCAAAAACCTTGTTGGGTAATATGCCACTAGTCCTGACCCATCAGGACCCATCTTGGAGTGTTGTGGGATTGCCAGGGCTATGCCAATTAAAATAGACAAAACTAAAGTTTGCTTAGACTTTCACATCTTTGCCATCCTTGATTTTGATCTTCTCATAGGCTACCCTTTTGAAAAGCTTTTTCAAGTAAAACCTACCCATGGGAGCCTTAACAAAGAGTTTTGGGAAAACTGCTTCCACCACTCCTATCTCTTGCCTAGAAATCCCAGTGGTGAAGCAGCATTCCAACCATGACCCGTTCGAGGAGGTGAAGTTCATATCCCCATTCGTTTCACCTAAGCTTTCTTGTGAAAATGAATGTTCATCACCACCCTCACTCAAACCTAACCCATGTCCCTCTGACCATCAAAACATTGTTCTCAATAATGGTCGAGAGTCAACATTGATCCTACACAATGTATCTCTTGAAAATAAAAACTTCTGTGCCATGGACGCTCCTGAAGCACTGACTTTGGAGTCTAAGAGGAAGGATTCCACAACGGGCATGGAAGCTTCTCTTTTGAAACCCCTCAAGATTCATGCTCAATTCTGGAGTCTTCAGAGTTCATCTCGCTTAGTGCCACATGTTTTTATGAGGACAACAACCATCTTTCGATCCTCAATTGCAAACTTTTAGAAGGATGGTTGTGGATGTCTTCACTTATCATAAATATTGCAAATCTCATATATGCACTATGGCACTAGCAAAGGTCATGCAATGTTCACCAATCCATTTTTCATCTCCATATAGCTTGCTCATATAAATTCATGCTTCTTTTATTTATGTCGTATGCTCCAGTTTGGATGTATTCACAAGAAGTACATCCATAGGCATTTTAAATTAAGTATGGTGCTTAGGTTAAAATGACCTTCTTTAAATCAAACTTAGATATGGTGTTTAAACTTTGATTAATGAACCTTGAGTTATTACTTTCATAAACAATAGTGGTAATTTATGAAGGAGACGACCCAAGGCTAGAAATATGCTGCAAACTTTGCCTTTAGCCTTGCTTGAGTTATGCTCAAAGATAAAAAGTTGGGTGAACACTTAATATATATATAATAATAATAATAAAATAATAATAATAATAATACTAATAAAAATTTAGGCTCCCAGTATTTAAGCTAGTAGAGCCCTTGCTTGTTCTATTTTTGTTTTTCTATTGAATAAAGACAGGTACAAGAATAAGTGTGGGGGAGATCTCTCAAGCATAACAAACATCCTCATTCGTCATCTCCCACCAACACGTTGCACAACATCGAATGATCCAGCATGCAAGAAGGACAGGACAAATGGCTCTAGAGAGCATTGGCTGAACCTCTGGTTTGGCCAAACCATCTCTAACTCCCCTTAACTCCTTCCTCTTCAACGATGATTTGTGCAACACTACTCTAATCTCTCCCAAATTTTGGAGTTTAAAATTTAACAAATCAAAAATACAAAACAAATGATGCTCCATCTTCATGCTATTCTTTGATTAAAAGTTTGCATATGCTTTGTTCCTCACCAAAATTCCTATAACTTGTGAACAACATATCATAGGGACCCCATGTTATCTAAGTAATTGGAATATGTGATATAGCAGGATGAAAATGAACCTTTCCCTCTCTTGCTAAAGTACTTGAGATTTTATTTTACAAAATCAAAATTCAAATAATATGCTCCTCAATGATATTTAAATTCCTACTAGACCCATATCTAGCTGTACATGTTTAATCCTTCAAATATATGCTACTTACTCCTGCATTGAGTTTTGTCAAGTCTTGTTGACCCTTGTTGAGAAAGTTGTCATGCCCCAAGATCAAGATCACATACACACCACATATATAAGCTATTCCTACACTGGGAATACGTTAAAACATGCCTTGATCCACTAAAATATTCTACTCCTACGCTACAAGTAGGCAAAAAATGTCTTAAAATAAATACTCCATGTTCTACAAAATAGTGATCTCTCTCAATATGTGGTTTAAGAGACATTAGCTATGCAGAAGTATGAAAAAGAAAAATATATGGACACATGAAGGTCCAAGTATAAAAAAAGAGAAATGCGCATATGAAGGCTCACGAAAAAAAGAAAAGAAAAAGAAAAAGAGATAGCTATGTTCTCAAAAATAAAACTTATGAGACAGATCACTAATATCAAGGAGTATAGTATAGGTTTAGCATTACTTTATCCACACACATGCACTTCTTGATCTAAGGGTATGACATCTTTCTCCTTGGCTCCAAGGTTTGACTTAACAAAATATGCAGAGCAAGTATTGCTTCATGTCTTTCCCTACCCAAAAGATTCATATAAGCTGTCTAGAAGTAGGAAGAAAAGAAGGCAACACTATGATATGCCTCAGTGAGGAACCAAACACAAAATTGAGCGATCCGAGAGAATATTTTGAGGAGCGAAGCTATGTTTACACTTTCAAAAATCAAATGAGAAAACCCAAGTTTTTGAGCTGATTGATGCAAGAGGATTTGAATCCACACTGTTCCATTATCCAATTACCTCAGATAATATGGTTGACACTTAAAAGTTCATAGGTTCAGGTGAAGCTTGGAATAACTTGTATGCAGATTTCATATCAAGGAGATGAACCATCATAGTCCTTAAACTTTACTCGAGGATGAGCAACGGACTAAGTGCGGGGAAGCTTGTTGGCGGTCCTTAACTCATTAGCCGCCAACTTTACATCAAAACTATTCAAATAAAACACCAAACTTAGTGATAGGGTTTATATCTAACATCATTCCACAAGTTTTTCTTGCAGTGGGACTTATATAAAAAGCATGGAAATATAATCAAAATACACAACCACACAAAGCACATTTCCATTCTACACATAGCAAAAGAGAAAGAGGCCCACTTACCTGTAATTTTGGGCCCTAAGCCATGAAGGAGCGGCCTAGGCCCACTCAGCCACCGACCACGTGAGGCAGTCATGGGCAGGCACCTCACGAGGGCGGGCACACCAGGGGTGCGGCTGCACCCTGCTTGCCGTCTCTCAGGCCCATCCATCGCGTGGCGGTGCCATTAAGGCCCAAGATGACGGTGCGATGGGTATCTCCGAGAATATTCACTGGAACCAACCAAACCACCACCTATATAAGGAGAGGGAGCCTCCTACCTCATAGACAACATTCCAAGGGAGAGAGATACACCACTTTCGAGCATCACTCGAAGGGCTTAGGCCCTAGCTACCTAGAGTTGAGTAGTAGGGAGAGATGACGGAGAGTACGGGGAAGCGCCGGTCCTGTCGGTAGTCTCCCTGAGCTTGTACCTCAACGAACACCTGTACCTCAATGGATTCTCCTGATAAGTGAGTGTTCGTGGTTGTTAAGCTTTGCTCTTATTTGCTTGCGGGTTCATCGTCCGCTCTCATAGAAAATACTCTAGTTGAGGGATCCTGATAGAGATGGATAACCTTGTACGATGCTAGAGTAGTAGTCGATAGTGTAGATGTGGTGTCTAGGATAGAGGCTACCTTCGTTTGCCTTGTGCCCCACGATTGAGGGGTAGGCAGCAGGTGGTGACAGCCCTATCCATCCCTTGTAATCCCCCATGTTCAAGTTCGATGTAGCTACAAGCCGATATCGCTTGGCAAACTAGGTGTACGCCAGTTCCTGTTGTAAGCGAGTAGAAGTAGATTTTGTCTATCCATAGACCCTAAAACCATAGGAATCCGTCTCAACCTTTGCCAACTCTATCCTTGTGTTGTCCTTTGATGAATTAGCTAGAAGGGTACATCCATTCCCTATGGAAAATACGATACCCTGAATACTTCTAGGTGAAGTGCTACAATGGTAATTCTGTGTGCTTGCGGATTCTTTCTACATACATTAAGAAATACCAATAGATAGCGACACACCTAGCAAAACCGTTGTTGCACATTTAAATAGTTTACTTTATTGCATAGGTTTTGCTAAGGTTAGAATTAGAGGCCATAATTAGAAGTAGTTTTTAACTTGCCTAGTTCACCCCGCTCTTAGGCGTCACGGTCCTTATAAGTGGTATCAGATCCAGGTTGACTCATGTTTGGACCTTTGGCTTCACCACCATTGAGCCGACGCTATTTAGAGTGGTTGGGATGGATACCTCTAGGCCTCCGCACTTTGACAGCACTAGTTTCCCCTACTATAGTGCTAGAATGGCTTGCTACCTAGAAGCAGTTGATCTACGTGTTTGGAGAGTCATCCATGATGGGATGAAACCCCTAAAGAATCCCGATAAACCCATGGCGGGTGATGAAAAAGAAATTCATTTCAATGCTAGAGCTAAAAATTGCTTGTTTGAATCTTTTACCATGGATGTTTTTAACCAAGTGTTCACTTTAAAAATGGCACATGAAATTTGGTTAAAACTACACGAGCTCCATGACGGGACAAGTAATGTTCACGAGCAAAAACATTGCCTAGCTAAACAATGCTTTGATTCCTTTAAAATGAATGAAAATGAGCTTGTTCATGATATGTATTCTCGTTGGAATCTAATTATCAATGAGCTCAATTCCATAGGATTGACAAAAGCTAGGTGATGCAGACATTGTGAGGAAGATCATCTCGGTGCTGCCACATTCCAAATATGCAAGCATCATCACCATCCTCCACAACATGGAGGACTTGAGCAACATGACCCCTACCATTGTGATTGGCAAGTTGGTGGCATTTGAAGCCTCTTCATCAAGCAAAGGCATTGCTCTCACATGTGGTGAGCAAAAGAAGATGAAGGGCAAGAAAGTTGAGTCAAGCTCTAGCTCAAGCTCCTCAAGTGAAGATGAAGAAGAAGATGAGGATGATGATGATGAAGAATCAAGTGATGATGATCAATCCTCCTCCAACTCCTCCATCGATGATGAAGAAACAATCAAGCTTATTCAAGGAGGGGAGAAGTTGATCCGAAAGCTCAATGTCAAGGGTGTGCCCATCCAAATTGAAGATTGCGTCTTCACCAACCAAAGAAGAGAGCAAAGAAAGAAGGGATGCTATGGATGCGGCAAGAGAGGGCAGCTTGTTGAAGATTGTCCAAACAAGCCCACACCCAAGGCAAAGAAGAGGGCATGCAATGCCCAAGCCCTCACTTCAGTTAAGACTTGGGATGATTCATCAAGTGAATATGAAGCCCAACACAAGAGGCGTGGCCGCAAGCACTCATCTTCAAGCTCTTCTCATGTGTGCCTTATGGCACGAGGTAACGAAAGCTCATCCTCTAGTGATAATGATGATGATGATGAAATACCTTCTTATGACAACTTGTGCTCGATAATCTTGAATATGTTAAGGCTTGCACTGACCAACAAAAGAAGCTAAAAGTTTTAAAAGAAAAATTAGATAGCTTGCAACAAGCTTACAATGTCTTGCTTGAACAATATGAAACCTTTGCTAATCTTAATGTTGAGCTATCTAGTAAAATTGAGCAACTAGAGGCTAGTGCAAGCACAAATGAAAGCACAATCAATGATGAGCAACTTGTGAAGAAAAATAAAAAATTAAAAGAAAAGTTAGCTAGCTCACAAGAAGCATATAAAAGTTTGCTAGCTAAAATGGAAACCATGTGCAAACATTGTGATGAGCTTACTAATAAAGTTGCTAATCTTGAATCTGTCGGTAAAACCCCTACCGAGGAACCTAAAAAGAAAAAGTCTATCTTTGACATGCCTAAAAAGGATGCCTCTACTTCTTCTAATGATTTATTTAAATTAGACTCACCCTTTTGTGATCAATTTTGTTTTAAGAATGTGATTGTAGAAACATGTACACAAGAGGTCGCAATGGAGAATGAGCAACTTAGGCAAGAAGTGGCTTGCCTCACCAAGGATTTGACTCAAGAGAAAGGCGAGACAGAGCAAACCCATCCTCATCAAGATAACACCATCAAGGGAGTGAAGAAGCTTGATGAGGGACAAACCGTGGTTTGCTATGTGTGCCACAAGGAAGGCCACAAGTCCTATGAGTGCAAGGTGAAGAATGGAGGATAAAAGAAGAAAGAGAAAAAAAAGCAAACAAGCAAGCTCTCCAACACCTACAACAACAAGGTGGACAAGAAGGCCTCCACACCATACTTGTTGAAGAAAAAGAAGAATGACAAGGTGGTGGCCATCAAGGTGAACAAGGAAGCCAACAATGGGTCCAAACGCATTTGGGTGCCAAAGGAGATTATTTCCAACATGAAGAGCACCAAGAAGGTTTGGATCCCAAAGGGGAAATGAGAAGTCCAATGGACTTTGGGGAATTTGGAGACTTGGCAAAATTGCGGTGCATTTCATGGGGTGCATCATGATGGACAATGTTATTGCCAAGTGGGTTAGTGAAGATTATGGACCCAAATTCCCCTTCCCTTGTTAGGTAACTAGATTTAAATTCTTGCAATTTCAATTAGCATCTAGTTTCTTTCATGCCTAGGTATTGCATTTGCACGTTTAAATTCTGGTCATGCATACACTAGGCAATCATATGGTAGGACTGCTCGGTATCACTTTTACCCTTGGAGCAAACCTACATGGTTTAAAATGTTTAGGAGCATGGCACATAGCTCTTTTACAATTATGTATCTTATATGTGCCAAAGTCCAAATTATAGATGACTTTCCCCAATATCACCCATGAAAATGATTCTCACATTCAAGTGGTGTCATCTTTTCAAATTGGTATTTAACCTTAAAAGTCAATGTGCATGTCTCCTACAAGTATTCCAAACTTGTATGCACACTTTTAGGGGGAGGTTACTCTATAAGTTGGATGCTTTGAGACTAACACCCTTTTCAAGCTTATCATGTGTGTAGTAGTCACATTGCAAGGAAAATGGAGTCCCCGGAGATAAGCATTATGCTTTCAACATCCACCACCCATTACAAGTGGTGTCAATCCAATTGGATTTCTACATGTGGTATTTCTAAACAAATATCATTATGTTGGTATTTCATTTGGTATGTTCATATGCTTTCTCCATGCATTATATAGATTAAACTCCCTTGTGCATTTATTTGACGATTATGCATATGCTTTGCCATCCACCATATGTATGCATATACCTAGGGGCAGCTTAGTCTATGTAATGTGAGAGTCAAGTTTTGTGATGAATTCCACTCCACATGCAAAGGATCACAAAATTTTAACCCTTCCTTGTGCCACTAATGTTTTCCTTTTCGGTGTTTGATTCCAAAGGAGGAGAAGTGTTGATATTTGGTAACGCAATTAGGAAATAGGATCTGCAAGCGCACGGATATCGGTGAGCACTTCACCCGAGATGTTATCCTGGGTATCGTATTTATATTTTTACCTTTAGGAGAAAGAGTGCATCTGACTAACCAAATCTATTACTACTAACCTTTAGGCTACAACCACTATGATTCGATGTGAGTGATGTATAGAGAAGACTACAACCGCACTCTTCTTCTAACCTTGGTAAGGATGATCTACTGTTCTATTGGGGAGGTTTACGGAATCTAGACACCACAAAGGATGTTCAACCCACACCTATAAACCCTATCGATCCTGCTAACGGGATATGAAATACAAAGGTAACTCGGAATTGTCACGTTCCTCGCTACTACCACTGTCCGGCTAGACGAGGGGATATCTATGAGTATCCTAGCTTAAACACCACGTTTACGCTAGAGATGATTACTCTAAACTCTACGCGAAGAGATCAAAGTAAACTCATAAACCAAAAAACAATAAAACAAAGAACTTACTAGAATTTAGAAGTCGAAATACTGAAGAATCCTGAGAACAAGCCTCGGGTTAGGAGAACTTGCTCCCGCAGGTACAACCTCGGAGTAGACACCGACAGGCTGGCTTCCTCCGATCTACACCTCCACTCTATCTCTCTCAATCTAGTAGAACTAATTCTACTTTCACATTGGATGCTAAGCCCTAAGAGGTGGGAACCCTAGAGGGAACCTCTCTCTCTAAACCCTAACTAAAGATATGCAACTGAATAATGAATTGGGGTCTTCTCCACCAGGGGTCAGGGGCCTTGCTTATATAGCCCTTTTGGATGAATCTGGACCGTCGGATCAAACCGACCTTCATCCTACGGTTTTCCTTGATCCTCAAAGGCGGTGGAGCATAATCCGCGAGACTCGACCTGATTGGTCCCGGGGGCAGGGCGGGCGCCCTAGGGCACAGGGCGGGCGCCCTGTGTCCGGCCCCGTTACGGCTCCCGTTCGTTCCCGTGGCTTCTGGAATCTTCTAGATGTAAGATAATTACGTGTTCAGTTAATATCCCGTCATTAATCCGACATGTGGGCCTTTCTTCCGTATTTCCTGATAACCCCCTGCAAAAATAGATAAACAGCAAAACTCGTGGAATTCTGTTAGATCAAACCCTAATTCTAGGTGTTGCTTGCATATAGGTCCTTTTCTTTATTTATTTGATGGTTATAATTGATACTTAAGAACCGTCAACAAGAAGCTGTAAGACCAAAGACAAGCCCAACCCATAATAACACAAAATTAAAATTTTTTAAATTTCAAGTGGTACCATGATACAAGTGGAAGCATATAATTAGTATCAATCATGCAAGTGGTTTGGTTATGGGAAGATCAAAGGGAGAGAACCCTATTTGGGAATGGTTTGAGAATGGGAGGAAAGTGGATTATGGAGTTAGGGGGAGGCTTAAGTCCATATTACCACACGGGGACATATGCAAGGGCAAGATAAGTTTTCAAAGATCCCTACAAGTGATATCTTTTTAGCATCATGTGATCTTACCTTTGCATTGCATCCTAGCAAGTAGATAGGTTTTTAATTTGGTATTTGTTATTATTTGCTTGCTTTGGTCGTGTTGTCATCAAGCACCAAAAAGGGGAAGATGGTAAGGAAAATGGACTTTCGGCCCATTTAGTTTGGATTTTGGTGTTTGATGATCAACAAGACTAAATTAGACTAATGCATTTGCAAGTGTTTACCAAGATGGACAAATGGAGAAGATGATCTACACCTTAATAAAGACATTAGAAGCTTAGTAGAAGACCCAGAAGTCAAGGTAAGAGTCCAAGACGCAAAGGAGAAGAAGCCCGGATGATCAACGGAGAGAAGGGAAGCCTCTGCCCTGTCTCACGGTGGGACCACCAAGGCTGGCGGTTGGACCGCCAGGAGGCTAAGTCAAACCGGTGGCACCAATGTACACCGGATGCCACTCTAGACGGGGGATCCAGAGAAGATGTCGCAGCACGGGCTCAAGACCACCTCACGATTAGACCGTGAGGTCGACTGGTTGGACCACCAGCACGACCGATGACAGGTGGGGCCGAGGAAGGACAGGTGACCATTGGAGGCGTGGCTGGTGACCGTTGCCTGTCTCACGGTGGGATCGCCCAGGCTGGCGATTGGACCGTGAGACACTACCCGAGGGCAGCAAGGTTCCAACAGCTCTTTGGAGTGGGGGAGGCTATAAATAACCACCCCAACTGGCCATTTCAAGTGTGGAGGAGTTGGGAAATTTGTGTGGGGTATTGATACACCATTTTAGAGCTCTCCACTTGCATAGTGCTTAGTGATACACATGGTGATTAGTGTAGGTGCTTTGCGAAGTGCTTAGGATAGTTAGACCACCACTTATGCGCTTGCTCTAGGCTTAGGCTTAGTTGCTTGTGAGGTTTGCATACCTCTTGATCAAAGGTGCTTGCGTGTACATTTGTACTCGGCGGGGCTTGTAGTCTTGCGAGACCACACTAACCGCGTTTGTGGTGTGGTTACCACCGTGTACCGGAGGGAACAAGACCGCAGTGTTTTGGCCGAAAACTTGATAGTGAAGATAGCGGAGAGCGGTCCGGGAGAGGCTTGCCGGAAGGCACATCGGAGACCCACTTGCACTTGGGGAAGAACCGAGGCTATCCACGGAGTTATCCGACCGAGAGCTTGGCCCTTGCGTGGGATTCCTTGCAAGGGGCTCCCATGAGGACTTGGGGGAAGCTTGCGCTTTTCTGGATACCTCGGTAAAAATACCGAAGTCGTTGACGGGAGTTTGCATATCTCTACCTTATCTTTAGTTTCCACATTTTTATTACTACCTTGGTTGTATGCTTTACCTTTCCTAGCTTAGTTAATAGGCTAGTTGATAGGTATAGAACCTAGGTTGTATAACTCTTTTACGGTAGAGATAGCGATACATCTAGCAAAACCGTAGTTGCACATTTAGATAGTTTACTTTATTAGGTTTTGCTAAGATTGTGAATTAGAGACCATAGATAGAAGTAGTTTTTAAGTTGCCTAATTCACCCCCTCCTTCCCCGCTTAGGCGTCACGGTCGTTACAGTCAAAGAATGCTGAAGCTGGATTTTTTCCATTCTCTAAAACAATATATGAGAAAAAGAATGGGAGAGAAGCTATGGGTTTTTTGAACTTTGAACTCTGCAGCGGCAGACTTTTGTGTACGTGCGGAGGTCCACCGAATCAGCACAATACACGACCTATCAATGGTGAAATACCAGTAGGCATGAACAAATATACAATTGAGACAGAAGGCTAATGCTAGAAATTAAAAATCCCTGCTCAGAAGAATTTCCATCGTCAGCACATCTGGTCTAATCCGAGTGGATGTAAGATATAATATGGGCTTGGCCCATTAAAATATTTAATAAATCAAATAAAACTCTATGGTCCGAATAATTCATAATAAATAGTTTAGTACCGTACGGGAATTTAACTGAAGGTTGACTCAACTTAATTGATTGGTTGATAACCGGTTAATTTGAGAAGTTGAGGAAAGCATAGAAGATTGCCACATGCGCGCGTGCCGCGGCTGCCCGGCCTAGCCTGCAGGAGGGCGTGGCTTTAATTTTGCCACTCTCTCGGGCTTTAATTTTGCCACTCTCTCGGTGTGATGAGGGAAGTTATCAAAATAGGGGGCTTGATTATGGGAGTTTCATCTGGTCCTTTTCTCTCCCGACTCTTCGTCTAATCCTAGCCAGAGGCGTAGAGGTCTCTCGATGGCTTTAATTTTGCCACTCTCTCGGTGTGATGAGGGAAGTTATCAAAACAATGGCTTGATTATGGAAGTTTCATCTGGTCCTTTCCTCTCCCGACTCTTCGTCTAATCCTAGCCAGAGGCGCAAAGGTCTCTCGGCTCCTTCCCCATATATACAGAGAACTCAAGCCTTCAGTTGAAGAGCTTGAACATATCACATATCCAGCAGCTAAAGAGATCTTCCGTTCCATCTCCTGCGCGCACACGAGATGGAAGAGTAGAGCCTCCGAAACGTCTCCGTCAAGAGAGTTCACCTACTCGAGTGAAGGGCGGCCATCTTGTTTTTGAGGAGTGCCTTCGACGGCACGACTACTCGTCTCCGTTCCTCCCTGTTCCCGGCGGCGCGGGTGATCGTCTTCTTCCCGGCGACCTCTTCACGGCTTCCAATCGGCACTGCATTGAGCGGGACGAAAGCACCATGTCAATTGCGGGTGCTTCCGGCTCAGCCGCTGGGTATAATCTCGTCAAACGTCTTGTTAATTTCTTTGTCAAAATCATGATCTTGCTGGTTTGTGTTAACAGTATGATAGACATTTTATTTGAGAGATAATATTTGTCATGTCTTGCTGGTTAGCACTATGATATGTTTCATGATGATAATATGGTTAAACAAGCACATGTATGATGTCCTAATTACTTTTGTCACGTCATTTTTCTGGATTAAATTAAACGTAAATTTGCCTAGATTTCTAACAATTTTGCCTAGATTTCTAACAGTGGAATCAGAAAATGATGTCCAGCATGTATATACCACTCAGTGTTCCATCCAAGATAAGCATCAATATGTCCCGTGAAGAACTGCAATTTTTTCCTGCCAATTCCTCTAGCTGCTTTCACTTTCCTTTGACATGCTAGCTATCTAGACACTCTAGACGATCAAAAGTAATGAAAGTGCATTACTTTGGCTGTGACCAAGTTATGCAACTAGTGCTTGAATCAGTGGTACTGTATATATTCCATGTGCGATCTTCATTGCAGATCAAACTTTCTTTCACATCGATCTCCTTTCAAACCGAGAGGCATGCATGCTACTGTCTACTGTGCATAGCTTGGCATCGTCAAGTACTCCAAACCACAAGAATACAAATGGTCGCCGTGTTGTTCTCCACCAAAGGGGATGCATTGCGTGTACTGGTGCATCAACACAATAATGACCCAGCGAGCCAGCAAGCTTTTCCTTTCACCTCGCATGCATATTGTTCCCTCACCTCCTCCAATTTGCGTCACCAAATTAAACATGGCCTCTTTTACCTTGTGGCTGGTTATTATTGGTGCACCATAAAAAAATAATGAATTAAAATTTAGAACGGCATGATCTCTAATCCTAGCATTCTTCTAAATAAACTAGTATATGTATCTACATATGTTCAAGGGTGATAAACTGACAGTGGCGTCGTCGATCTACATCCAATCCGGAACTGTATATGTTGTTGACCAAAGAAACAAGCTTATCATGTGACCACGCTTGGACCTTGTTTAGATTGAAAAAATTTTTAACCTGATGAATAGTACCACTTTCGTCTTATTTGGTAAATATTGTCTAATCGTGAACCAACTAGGTTCAAAAGATTCATCTCGTGATTTTCAACTAAACTGTGTAATTAGTTATTTTTTTACCTACATTTAATACTCCATGCAAGCGGCTAAAAATTGATGTGATGGAGAGAGAGTGAAAAAACTTGGAATTTTGAGGGGAACTAAACGAGGCCTTGGTGTTGATGGCAATATATTTATGAAATTAATTCTTTCGTGCAATCGTTTTTCCTTCATCAAGTAACCACATGTTTCTCAATAGAGATTTTTTACAATACTTGTGGAGAATTTCGACGGCTCATAACGACCGATCCGACGGCCAGAAAGGCCAAAGGCGATGGGAGACGATTGCTATGTCTATGACCGGTGGGCCATATGCGCTAAATCGCTTCCCATCGCCTCTAAAACTGAGGGGGGAGGCGATGCCAAATAAAGGATGGCTAATTGCGTTTTTGTAGTTTTTTTTCTAATCAAGGGTATTAAGGTAACTTTATAAATACAAAATTTTATGTTTTGAGTACAATAATTAAGGCTATTACTATTGTTATTAGATGACAAAATAGATTTGATTTCATGAAAACTTGATCGAACAAAAGGAGGTCCACCGCAATATGAATTTCCAGGTAACTAGGGTACTCTATTAGTTTAAAATTTTCATTATGTAGACATCGATCTTAACGCATGTTGTTTTTGGGCTTCAAGGTACCAGATGGTATGATTTGTATGCCACGTTGCCACTTCCACATAGCAGTGAACAACTACTGTTGCCCGGTATATGAATTTTTTCATAAATCATTTTTTTATAACAAAACGTTGTGCTGTAATGCCTTATTCGTGTAATGCCTACTTGCAGGGTTTAGTGATGCAATTTAAGATATTCAAATTGAAGCAACTTTATCCTGACCTAATTGTCGCCGGAGATATACAAAACGTTGTGCTGTAATGCCTACTTGCCGTCGCCGGAGACGACGATGTGCAGGTTGTCGGGGGACCAGCGGAGGTCGTCGACGCGTCCGGAGAGGGGCCGGAACTCGGCCTTGAGCGCGCGGTCGCCGTAGCGGCCCCAGACGCGGATGCAGCCGGAGGTGTCGGCGGAGGAGACCCACTCACCTTGGGGGAGAAGCGGGCGACGGTGGTGGGGTGGGCATGGTCCGGGTGAGGGCGGGCCGGCGGCGGCGCACGGCGAGGGGCGGCGGTGGCGCACGGCAGACGAGGGCTGGCCGGCGGCGGCGGCGCAAGGCGGACGAGGGCGGGCCGGCAGCGGCTATGGCGAGGACGAGGGCGAGAGAGACATCTGGTGTTTCTTTTTTTGATCGGGGGAGGAGTCGGGCGGATGGGGAGGGGATGGGGATAAGTGGTATTTGTGCAATGACTAAAATACCATTTTTTAATAAAATCAATAATTTGTGGAAGCGATGAAAAACGATGAGAAGCGATTACAAGTACTGTAAAAGGACTCTTCTCAATAAGTTGTGGAACATAGGTCATTAAGAAGTCATTTCATTTGCAGCAAACATAAAAATAGGAAATATCTGCTGCCTCGAGGGCTCCCGGAAAAATAGAAAAAAAAACAAGTTGCATGCATTCGGATAAAGAAATTAAATGTGCAATGGTTAACATAACATGTACGTACGGCACTGCCTCGAGGACTCCTGGACTTTTCTTTTTTTGGTAGTATTTCATTCATGAGACAATAGTCATATATTGTATATGCGGTCTCCAATTAAATAACTAATGTACAATGAAAAATGGCGGATTTATATTAATTATTAACCACAGTAACAAAGCTAGATCATGCCATGCGGATCGGAGAATATAATTAATAACGTGGGTGGGAATGTGCGATCTTTTATCTTTTGTGCATTGCACATCCAACTTTCTTTCCCATCTCCTTTTTTCGATCTGCGGTGCGTGGTTCTCTGCTGCCTTAGCTCACTACTACTGGTACGATGCATGCTCCTAGATTCGATTATTGGTCGATACATCGCGTAGCATGCTAACTCCTCGTGCCTTTTCTTCCATCTTTCAAATATAAATAAAAGGGCCGGCCGGGTGTTGCCGGTCACCAGTACCAGTGCTGCTGCTGTGTGCTGCTCCCACATATCGACCTCAAGCTGCTCTGGTGTTCCTCCGGTGGTTGCCATCCTAACCTGCTCAGCAGGATCTGCAACCCCACGCCCTCCAAACCTTCAGTTGCTCGCTCGCCCCGCTAGCTCCCTCCACTCGAGATGGCGGCGATGATCCGTGCCATGGTGCTGCCCCTGCTGTGCCTGATCCTGTTCTTCTCCACCACCAGCGCTTCAGCTGCCAACTCCTCTTCCCCCATCTCAACGGGGACAGCTGACGGAAGCGAGCGGTGGGGCTACGCTGTACCCCGGCCCGGTAAGCAAATACATGTACTCGATCTGCCGTCTCCTTGCTTTACTCTGCCTACTCCACTACTGCTCCCTTACCACAATATATCTTGAATCCCAGCAACAGACCATGCCGCCATGGATACCTCAGATCCATGCCTCCATAGCTTTACTCTGCCTCCTAAGGCCCCCTTCGGACGGACGAATCCATTCCTCTGAAACTGCTGACGTCATCGTCCCTTTGGAAACAAAGGAAACCACAGTAACCATTCCAGAGGAAAGGAATCACCCCCTCACAACAATGCAGGAAAAAAACATCCAGCTCGAGTTCATGTTCTGGCACAAGTCCGAGGCACCCGCCATTCCCTGCCCCCGCCAGTGCGGCCTCGCGGAGCTCGCGCCGCCCTCCGCCATGGGCTTGCGCCGCTCCCCGCCCCCTCCGGTTCGCCCGCATGGGCTCGTGTCCTCCGCTGCCGCCGTGGCTTGCGCCGCTCCCTGCCATCGCTAGCTTGGGCTCGCGCTAAAGCAAGAGGGGTGCGCGGACACCGCCCACAGTTGCACCCTCCACCTCGTCATGCTCCCCCACCATCTCTACCTCGGCGAGGTTGTCTCCACCTCTAGATCTGCATCTTCCTCCGTGCGGGGAAGATGCCACCATGCGCGCCGAGGTCAACAAGGCGCTCGCCTGCCTGCAGCGGGGCAGCCACGCACGGGCGCTGCGCCTCATGAAGGATGCCCTTGCCCGCCACGGGAAGGCCTCGCCGCTGCTCCTGTGGGCGTCCGTCCTCGATGACCCCGCAGCCCGCGCGCGCCACCACCGGGCCGCGCTCCAGGCGGCCCAGCACGCCGTCGACCTTGCGCCGGAGTCCATCGAGCTGTCCCACTTCCACGCCATGCTGCTCTTTGACGCCGCCAACGACGCCCGCGCCTACGAGGAGGTCGTCGTCGAGTGCGAGCGCGGCATCAGCATCGGAGGGGAGGGGGCGCTAGAGGCAGGGGATGGAGCGGATGGGGTCGGAGGGGAGGGGGTGTTGGAGGAGGGAGACGGAGCGGAGGGGCGCTGGAGGTGGAGGAAGGGGACAGAGCAGAGCGGAGGGGGATGCGAAGGAAAGGAACGATTCCTCTGGAAGGCCCCCTTCGTTTCCTTTCCTGCTTTTAGGATTACTACATTTTTTCTTTCATCTTCCTACGAGCCGAAGGGGGCCTAAGTCTGCTGTTTGACTCCAGCGGAACCACAGATGACGACGATGGAGCAGGGGGGGGGGGGGGGGGGGGGGGGGGTTACAAACAAATCCCATGTCAGGTAAGTAACCAGCCTTCGTGCGCTGTACCCTCTCGTTGATCCCAAGATGTCTATTTTCTTGCTAACTCGTGGCTCTGCTTGGATTCTTCAAAAACCTTCCAGAGCTAAAACATTTTTTATTGTGTTGGTGCAAAAGCGCAGTTGCCCCGCAGCGGGGCTACCCGGTCAGGTGAGCAACGACTCTATGCACTGTATCATATCATCGGTGGAATCTCTCGATGTGTATTTAACATGGTAGGAGTAATATGGTGTCAGAATACGCCTAGCACACAATCAATTGAATGTCCACTCTGCAGTTGAAAAGTCATGCTACAAAAGAAGGAAAAAAATTAGAACAGTACAATCATTCAGAAGGTAATAATGCACGCCATAGGTCTAGGGATTTTTGCTTAGCCAACATTCTTTACCACTCTACAGCCTCTCAGCGGTTTTGAACTTTGAACTCCACAGCCGCAGACTTTGAACTCTTCACCTCGGCACACGAAGAAATTAAGGACTATATTAAATTAAACAGTCTCATGGACGATACGTGATCCAACGAATTATTCATGGTGAATAATACTAGTTGGCATGAACAAATAAAATATATATATACAATAGCGAGGACTACTAGCAGCAAATTAACCATCCCTACGTACTCACAAGCGCTCAGCACATCAGGTCTATTGTATATGCGGTATCCAATTTAATGGGTCCAGCATGCGTACCACTCAGTGCTCCATGCATCCAAGATTTCATGAGACGATAGTCATATTGTATATGCGGTCTCCAGTTAAATAAATACTGCACAATGAAAAGCTGCGTATTTATATTAATTATTAACTACAGTAAGAAAGCTAGAACATATCGTGAGGATAGGAGAATCTAGCGTGGCTGGTAATGTGCGGTGCGATCTTTTGTCTTTGGTGCAGCACATCCAGCTTTCTTTCACATCTCCTCTTTCGATCTGCGGTGAGTGGTTCTCTGCCTCAGCTCACTACTGGTACGATGCGTGCTTTTGATTATTGGTCGATATGTCGCATACCACGCTAGCTCCTGCATGCCTTTTCTTTCATATATACCAGTGATGCTGTGTGCTTCTCCCATCGTCCTCAATCAGCTCGCTGTGTAGTTCGTCCTCAAGCTCTAGTGCTCCGCTGCTCGCCATCCTAACCCCACGCCCTTCAAACCACTCGAGATGGCGGCGATGATGCGTGCCATGGTGCTGGCCCTGCTGTGCCTGATCCTGTTCCTCTCCACCACCAGCGCTTCAGCTGCCAACTCCTCTTCCCCCATCTCAACGGGGACTGCTGACGGAAGCCAGCGGTGGGGATACGTGGTACCCCGGCCCGGTGAGCAAATATATACATTCCATCTGCCATATCCTAGCGAATTTAATCAATTATTCTGCTTCTGTGCTTAACTGCTTACGTACTGCTCCTTGTTTGCTTGCTTGCATGTAATGCTCGCAGGGGTCCATATGTTCTGGCTGTGGTACAAGAGCCCCCATCGCGTGAGGAGCTCGCCGGCCAAGCCATGGCCGACAGTCTTATGGCTGCAGGGTGGCCCGGTAATATAATATATATGTTTCAGCCATAGGCCGCGTTCACTTCCAACAGTACCCCAAAATATTTCCTCTTCCACCCATCACATCAAATCTTTAAACGCATGCATGAAACATTAAATGTAGGTAAAAAATAAAACTAATTGCATAGTTTGTCTGTAAAGTTCGAGACGAATCTTTTGAGTCTAATTAATCCATGGTTGGACAAATTTTACCAAATAACAACGAAAAGTGCTACAGTAACTTTTCACCCCAACTTTTCCCATCTAAACACACCCATCTTGTTTAATAAATATATAGGGAGGGTCTTCCGTGGGACGCGGAAATTTTCTGGAGATCGGGCCACTGTATATCACCATGAAGCGGCGCCCTTGTACCTGGCTCCATGTCGCGGATCTCATATTCGTGGTTAGTTCCTCATTACCTTCGTTCTATTCTTCGTCCTATATAGGCCTTGTTCAGATCCCGATTCGGGGACCCCCGATTCGCTACAGTAAGCTACAGTGCGCATTAAATGCGCACTGTAGCAATTTGTTTGTATTTGGTAAAAATTGTCCAAATTTTGACTAATTAGGCTCAAAATGTTCGTCTCGCAAAGTACAATAAAACTGTGCAATTAGTTTTAAATTTCATCTACATTTAGTACTCCATGTATGTGCCGGTATTTTGATGTGATGGGAATCTTCTTTTTGCATAGTGAATTTTGGGGTTGGATTTGGGAACTAAACAAGGGCATAGTATATACTCGAGCAGAGCTGACCCATGATGACAAGCAGGACAGCCCGGTGGGAGTAGGTTTCAGCTATGCAGACCACCCCAGCGCTCTTGTCAAGACTGACAAGCAGGCTGTCTCTGACCTGCTTGGCGTCATCCAAGAACTCATCAGGATGTTGCAAAGGCTGCAGAGCAGCCCGGTGTACGCTGTTGGCGAATCCTACGGTGGCAAGATGGCCGCCATGTTAGGTCTCGTCCTAGAAAGGGCCATCCGCGACGGCACCATGAACCTGACGCTCGGGGGTAAGCATACAGCAGATGTCCCGAACTCCGTCTCTTGCACTGGACAAGATAGAAATTTAGAAAATAAAAGCTACACTTGCATAACCTATTTGTTCTCCAGAATTATTTTTTTTCTTGCTGCTGGTCAAACAGGTGTTGTGATTGGGGATGGCTGGATCTCCCCAGCTGATTACGCGGTAAATTAAATGAGCAAACTCTCCCTAGCTAGGATCATATAAAGTTGAGTCGTCTTTCACAGGGAATCCTTTTGACCGACGTTAATTTTCAGCTCTCGTACGGGGACCTACTGCACGCGGTTTCAAGGCTGAATGACAATGCAGTCTCACGTGTGAACAAGTAAGCCAACTAATGCCACCAAATCTAAAATATTTTGTAGCACCCGGTTTTAAGAACAAAACTAGATACATACCATATGTGAGCCCAGAAAATTAAATCACATATATGGCTACAGATAAGGGGTAATATCAAAAGACAATACTTATAATATTACGTATTAATACAAAGAATATAACCTTAGATAGCAGACAATGGAAAAACACTCTGATCTTCAGGCGAAAGCTCCAACTCCATAGGAACAACTGACTGGTTGATCATAAGTCTAACTAGTGTGGTTGAAACAGCAACAGTGAGCACATGTCATACTCAACAAATATAACATGTGGTTCATGAGGCTTAAAAGGTTTGACACGAGTTTACTGCGATAGCTTTTAGTGAGTCATCTTTTAACAATTGAGTAGCAACAAGTTTACCATAAGCTCAAATAACTTCCTGATTAGGTAAACATGAATAATAAATAGTGAAAACATAATTGTCATTATGATCATCTATTCCATAAGGGTCCAAGGTTGCTCGTGACCGTGAGCATGGCTGATATACCAGTTTTACACTTTGCAGAGGTTGTATACTTTCACCATAAGCAGTGATTTACCCTTTCGCCCGAGGCAGCCAACCTCTTGATCCACTACCAAGGAAGGTTGGCAGGGTTCACTATGAAGTCTTTCAAAAGACTCTCCCTAACAAATTAGTGAGGGCCAAAGAAAGAGCTAGGCGAATGGAGGCCCTCTAACAAAGTGGCACACTCCACGCAAGCAATACACACTCTGAGAGACAAGAAGCCATTCTTGAACCGGTGCTTTCATTAACACCTTTCGGTAACCAATAACAAGCTAGAAAATGTCCTCATACTTGACTAAAACCAGTGCCATGTAGCACTCATGGTTGTACTGTAGGTCCTGGATGTTCACTTACAGATAAGTCCTTAAGGAGAGAAACTAGAGCACCATAAAACAGCCCAGTGCTCTAGCCCTCTTGAGCCATGTTACTATAAAGCATCTTTTAAACGTTTATTGCATATACCATTAGTCAAGTTACAGTTCATGGTTATTTATCTTGAGCACTAGTATAAAATACTACCCAATGCAATGTCCCACGGGTGTCAATGTACAAGATATAAAAGATAGGATATTCTTAATGTTAATCAAGGTAGACACATGCAGTATGATTAAAATGTGATTAACGTGAATAGGACAACAAGAAAGATCCCATGCTATACTTGCCTTATACTCAGATCTTTAACTACTTCTCATCTTCAAAATCGTCTGGATGAACAATTCCTTCTTAATCACCAAGTAAATCTCACATACTAGACATGATTGTAAAGCACTACACAAGCATCCATGCAATCATACACGAAGCAAACAATAGAACTAAATTAGAACAGCACACCAAACAATAAAGAGGTTTGAAAACTAATCTACGCAATGCTTCGAACACACATATGCGAAAAGCATGCTAATCAGAGCCACGATGAAAGAGAAACGACTACCAAAAGATCTACTTTATATGAGAAAAAGGAAACTATAAGATTTGTTTATTTTAATTATATGAAAATCATGTATAAGATATTTCAGAGAAATATCTAAATTGAATTAAGCGAAATTATATTTGTTTTAGAAAAACAAGATAATTTAATCTTATCTCTTTTATAAGAATCCGAGGTGAAATTATTTTTAATCGGAAAACTATTTGCATAAAGATTAATCAAATTACCATTTTACTCAAAAGTAGGAAACATGTTAAACAATGTTACTAATATGTAGTTTGCGTCATTATGAAATCAACGCAACTTGAACGGGTAAAATCGGATCTATAACGTGAAAGATAAGAATTTTTAAAGATCTTGATGGCAAACTTGTAATTACAACGAACTATTATCGAATTAAAATAATTGAAATCTGATTTTAAAACTGTTGAGGGACTGCGGGTTCTATTTAGATAAAACAGAGAGGCTCTTTAGCAAAAGTGAGAAGCAAAGGGGTATGGAGGGATTTGAACCATCGGATTGAGATTGGATGGCCCAGATTAGATCGGAGAGAGGGGGTGTGAGAGAGAGGCACCGGCGGCGAGCACAGACGGTGGTGCCATGGCCGGAACTTTGCCGGCGTTCGCCCAGATGGTGTTTTCGGTCGTCAACTACCAAAACAAGGACACGGGAAGGGAAAGCAGGCAACATCAAAGACATCGAGGGGATCAAGAGCCGTGCACACGCAAGTAGAGGCGGCATGGGGCTCGTAGATGCGACTCGGGTCCGGTGGGCTAGCGTCGGTGGTAGATAGTGAGCGAGATGGCATGGGTGTGGTACTCACGGCGTCCTTACTAGCATCCGAAGCAAGGCAGGCAGCTCGATGAGTTGGCGAAGCAGCGAGGTGGCGAAACCAAATGGCGGCGGCGGCTATCTAGGGTTTTGGCAACTGCGAGCTTAGGCGAGGGTGGTGCTGCGCTCTAGGGCTAGGGATGGGGACGGCACGAGCTTGGGCTTGGCTTATATAGGGCCTAGGCGTGGGCAACATGCCAAAATCCCAAGGATTCGGGACCCTACGCGGCAATTTCCCCCAGCAGAGTCCGCTTCCTCCACCGCTCGAGGAAGGAGACGCGGTTGACAAGTGGGCCCGGGGGTCAGTGGGTCAGAACGGGGGAAGAGGGGAGAGCCTAGGCCTGCGGCTTGCTTTACTGGGCCGGCCTGTTTGCACTGCGCGCGGGAGAAAGGGAAGGAAGCTGGGCTCCTTCGGCTTGGGCCAGTGATTGAGGCTACGAGTGGCAAAAACCACACATCACAAAAATTAATATGCAGTAGCATGTATGCACAAACATGTAGCTAGACCTTATAGCTGGTTTTAAAATAATAAAAGTTATTATTTCAAAGTTTGCATGCCCACAAAAATGCATAATTTAAATCATTTTAAGCTATTTTGAAAACAAGCAAATTTTAGGGTGTTACAATTCTACCCCCCTAAAATGAATCTTGTCCTGAGATTCAGAATATGGTGATCAAAGAGATATGAAAACTCTGGCTATAGATCTTCTTCACTTGATCAAGTAGCCTCATCCTCTTAGTGCCACTCTATTGTTTCTACATACCTTGATAATCTTACTCCGAGTAACTTGCTCACTATTTTCAAGATTTTGACTAGTTGCTCTATGCATCAACGTGGCTATTCTGACGAGATTGTTTTAACTTCCATCATTTTACGTGACTCAGTTCTCACAAGAACAATCCTGTTCACACATTGGATCACCGCATCATGTGCTGTTAGCTAGTCTATTCCCAATGTCATATCGATGCTAGAAGAATTCAAGACCAAAAGGTTTGCTCGGAAGTCTACTCCACTTAAATTAAGTCCAACCTTGGAAGTCTACTCCACTTAAATTAAGTCCAACCTTGGGGCAACGTAGTGTAGCTGTCCTTTTCCCATCAGGTGACTTAACTAGCACGGCCTTCTTCGCGGTTTGCTTAGTCAAAGTGTTTCTTTTCTCAAAATCAGAAGAAATAAAGGAATGTGAAGCTCCATAATCAAACAAAACCGATGCAGGGTTGGAGTTGACTAAGAATGTGCCAATCACCACATCTAAGGCTCTTTGTGTGGTTCCTATAGTCACATCCCATTGCACTTTGTTTTTGTGATGAGGTTGTTGCGTGAGTTTCTGTGGGCACTTGTCCGCATAGTGACCAAGTTCACCACAATGATAACATTCTTTATCCGTTGCAGGAGTGCTGAGTATGTTATCTTGCATAGGCATATTGTTTAGTTGTCCTTGGAGTAGAGTCTGATCCTCAAACTGATGCTTTTGCGGGTACTACTGAAGTTCTTGAGGAGGATCAACGTCCCACTGACTAGTTGATTCTTGGTACCATTGCTAGAATTCAGGTGTAGGAGTGTAGCAGGTGTTCATGTCATTATCTATAGATTGGCTTTTCATTCTCCTTCTTTTTTCTTCCATCTCATGACGCTTGTTCTCAATCACAATTGCCTTGTCCACCAAGGTATGGAAGTTGGCATACACCATGGATAGCAGTTGTAGTTGAAGTCCATCATTCAGTCCTTTTAGAAAGCATTTCTGTTTCTTAGCATCATTATCCACTTCTTCTGGAGCATATCATGACAGTTGAGTAAACATGTTATGATACTCACACATAGTCATAGATCCTTGCTTGAGAGCCCGAAACTCATCTTGAGTTCTATCAACCCTGCTGGAATGTGATACGTCCTAAAATTCTCCTTGAATTTTTGCTAGGTGATAGCAGGAGCATTGTTGGGATGCTCATACTCAAATGACTCCCACCAATCTTGAGAGTTCCTTGTAGTTGGCCAGAAGCAAAAAGCACTTTGTCATGATCATTACACTGGGCTAGGTTAAGTTGTCGCTCCACAGCTCTATGCCAGTCATCAGCTTCTAGTGGGTCACTTGTATGAGAGAATGTCAGTAGGTTTCCCTTCATAAACTCACCACGCTTGTCTATAGGTGGTGCTTGATGCTGGTTGTTGATTACATTTTGAACAAGAGTCTATAACAGCTGAGTCTGTGTCATCAAAACTTGCTTCATAGTTGGAGGTTTTGGTGGCAGTGGATTAGAACTGGCAGCACTCCTTCTGGCACCATGTGAGGCACTTCTCCTGGTGGCAACGATCTGTTTTCAACAGGTATGCATTAGGATTCAGTCATTCATAGCACTCTTAACTGTAGCTTCGAGAGATAACAAGATGGAATTGGTTGCAAAGAGACTGAGAAGACCCATCCATAGGTGTAACTGATACTTCCAAATGAAACACTAGAACGTATGAAATCTTCATATTGCAACTTCCTTAACTTAGCTACCCCCTTAAGAAAAGATAAACTAGGGAGAACCAAAAGTAGCTTGCATCTTTTTTTGAGTGAGTTTGTACTATCATAAAGACCTTCTGATATCCTGAGTGAGTTTGTACTATCATAAAGACCTTCTCATATCCCAAGGATACTCATGTATATAAGCAGGCGAGCAGATAAACAACAATGCAGTAAAACTATTATAACTCATGTTATGTTCATCCAATGAAGTTGAATCGTATACCGTTAGAAATATTATCAAATCTTCTACAACTTTCTTACAGAACACTTTTTCAGATTCTAAAGTTAGGTTAGTCGAAAACAGTGCACAACAGAATCGGTTCCAGGTTTCAGACAGCACAGACAGCACAGATGCAATGCTTTGAAGGTGGTTCTTATGTTTAGAGAAATATGTAGAAGTCTACTTTTGTCCAGAATTTTCCCATGATTTTTTTATTGTCCAAAAATAGAGATATAAGCTGAAAAAGACAGATTGTTCCAAAAAGGCAGGATAGAGAAAACAAGAGATAATGAAACCCAACCATTTATTTCATTAATCCATATACCTTAGACCTATATACTAAATGAAACTGTGGACAAACCCCACAAGATCATTGCACTCATTACAAAGATCCAAACCAAGCATTAACATAAAGACAAACCAACCAAACACTAAAGATTCACAAGGCACACAGACTCGATGAGACTCAACTTTCACCACTAGTGTTTTATTACACAAGGGGACACAACTCCTATTTCTTAAAGATGGTGTGACTGCTGTGACATCTGGGGTAGCATCTCTTGCATGGGGATGAGCGGAATACGTCCTCTACTTCATTGATCTTGGGTAATCCAGCACGACTTGTCAAGGGCTTCTTCATAGTGTTGCCTTACTTCTGCCAACTCCAGTTGACTGTCGTCCAACTTTTGATGCAAGCCTTGGATGGTCAAGGCCATCTCCTTTAGTTGTTCATTCAGCTTTGAATGGGGGTCAGCTATCACACATTGCAAACTCCCTGGCAGATGACGAGGAAGATACTTTTGCTTGTCATCCTTCATCTCTTCATAGTGTTTTCCATGATATTCCAAAAGAGCTTGATGAGCAGCGTCTTCATAGTGTTGCCTTACTTTTGCCAACTCCAGTTGACTGTCGTCCAACTTTTGATGCAAGCCTTGGATGGTCAAGGCCATCTCCTTTAGTTGTTCATTCAGCTTTGAATGGGGGTCAGCTATCACACATTGCAAACTCCCTGGCAGATGACGAGGAAGATACTTTTGCTTGTCATCCTTCATCTCTTCATAGTGTTTTCCATGATATTCCAAAAGAGCTTGATGAGCAGCGTCGGATATGCTAGAGTGCATGTCAAAGTGATCAGCGGGGGATGAGTGAATGGACTCCACCATCTGTGAAACAGTAAATTCATTCAACCTTGTCATGTGTGCTTCGGTGCTCCAGTCGTCCTTATAATTAGGATGAGTCCACTCAGTGCATTTATACTCTACCTTGACTTGTTGATCAGGATTATGGTCTTGCAATATATGCTCTAGTCGAAAGTGGAAGAAAGATTCACCACTAAAGGACGTGGTGCAATACCCCTTGCGCCAACAAGTGTGTTGAGCTTCTGATACGGCAGGCAGAGCTTCTCCATCCTGTGGTCCTATCATTCCTTTAGTGAGGCATGGTCTTTTAAAGCTAACACAGGTGGTCTTCTTGTTACGAACCATCTATTTGGACGGAGAAAGAAGAGTTAGAATCGAGACAAAATTTTATAACAGAGCATAGGCCAAAGGGAGTATAACTTTTAGAAAATAATAAGGCTAAAGAGAAAGCAAGAAATAGGCAAAGATGAAAACGTGCTAAACGTCTAGTTCTAACTAGGCTTGCGTCCTACAGTCAGCATTGCTCTAAAATCACTTTGTAACACCCGGTTTTAAGGACAAAACTAGATACACATCATATGTGAGCCTAGAAAGTCAAATCACATATATGGCCACCAATAAGGGGTAATATTAAAAGACAATACTTATAATATTACGTATTAATACAAAGAATATAACCTTAGATAGCAGATAATGGAAAAAAAACTCCGATCTTCAGGTGAAAGCTTTAACTCCACAGGGACAACTGACTGATTGATCATAAGGCTAACTGGTGTGATTGAAATAGCAAGAGTGAGCACATGTCGTACTCAACAAATATAACATGGGATTCCTGAGACTCAAAAGGTTTGACACGGGTTTACTGCGATAGCTTCTAGTGAGTCATCTTTTAGCAATTGAGTAGCAACAAGTTTACCATAAGCCCAAATAACCACATGATCAGGTGAACATGAATAATGAATAGTAAAAACATAATTATCATTAATGATCATTTATTCTATAAGGGTCCAAGGCCGCTCATGATCGTGAGTACGGCTGATATACCAGTTTTACACTCTGCAGAGGTTGTACACTTTCACCATGAGCTGTGATTTACCCTTTCACCCGAAGCGGCCAACCTCTTGACCTACTACCAAGGAAGGTCAGTAGGATTCACTATGAAGTCTTTCAAAAGCCTCTCCCTAACAAATTAGTGACCGCCAAAGAAAGAGCTAGGCGAATGGAGGCCCTCTAACAAAGTGGCACACTCCACGTAGGCTATACACACTCTGAGAGCCAAGAAGCCATTCTTGAACCGAGGCTTTCCTTAATGCCTTTCGGCTACCACTAAGGGCCTGTTTGGAACGAAGGAATGTAAAACAAAGGAATAAGGAAAAATGCAGGAATTGGATAGGGCGAAAAGTGAAAAACTACGGGATTCCAAAACACAGGAATTGTGATTTTGAGCTGTTTGGATTGCAGGAATATAGAAAGATGGTCACATGTCTCTAAATAACAAATTAGTTACTGTCACTGCTATATATGCTAAAGTGATTTAGGAGCTTCGAGGTCGCTTGGCATATTATATATTTAATTAATTAATTTATCAACGACCCCTTTTACTTTGCTAACTGCAGTGCTCTACCGTACGTGATGAGGAATGGAGAGAGGAAAGAGGAACAGGCAAGCTGAGAGCAGCCACGTGATTAGAGAGCACGCCAGATTTCCATTGACTGCAGGTGGATGCCTTTTTCCTCCGAAATGCACACAACTCACTCCCTTTCCTCCGGAATGGAATTTTCCTTTCCCTTGTTCCAAACGCAGTCACAGGCTTTCTTTCCAGAGGAATGAAAACCTCCGAAATTCCTATGAAAAAACTATGTTCCAAACAGGCCCTAACAATTAGAAAATGTCCTCATACTTGACCAAAGCCAGTGCCATGTAGCACTCATAGTTGTATTGTAAGTCCCGGATGTTCACTTACAGATAAGTCCTTAAGGAGAGAAACTAGAGCACCATAAAACAGCCCAATGCTCTAGCCCTCAAGAGCCATGTTCCTATAAAGCATCTTTTAAACGTTTATTGCATATACCTTTAGTCAAGTTACAGATTATGGTTATTTATCTTGAGCACTAGCATAAAATACTACCCTATACAATGTCCCAAGGGTGTCAAGGTATAAGATATAAAAGTTAGGATATCCTTAGTGTCAATCAAGGTCGACACATGCAGTATGATTAAAATGTGATTAATGTGAATAGGACAACAAGGAAGATCCCATGCTATAGTTGCCTTATATTCATATCTTTAACTAGTTCTTGTCTTCAAAGATCTTCTGGATGAACAATTCCTTCTTGATCACCAAGTAAATCTCACCGACTGGAAATGATTATAAAGCACCACACAAAAATCCATGCAATCATACATGAAGCAAACAATAGAACTATATTAGAATAGTACACCAAACAATAAAGAGGTTTGAAAACTAATCTACGCATTGCTACGACATATACGTGAAAAGCATGCTAATCGGAGCTGCGGTGAAAGAGAAACGACTACTGAAAGATCTACTTTATATGAGAAAAAAAGAAACTATAAGCTTTGTTTATTTTAATTATATGAAAAGCATGCATAAGATATTTCAGAGAAATACCTAAATTGAATTAAGAAAAATTATATTTGTTTTAGAAAAACATGATAATTTAATCTTATCTCTTTTATAAGAAACCGAGGTGAAATTATTTTTAATCAGAAAACTATTTGCATAAAGATTAATCAAATTACCATTTTATTCAAAAGTAAAAAACATGTTAAACAAGGTTACGAATACGTAGTTTGCGTCATTACGAACTCAACGCAACTTGAACGGTTCAAATCGGATCTATAACGTGAAAGATATGAATTTTTAAAGATTTGGATGGCAAACTTGTAATTACAGCGAACTATTACCGAATTAAAATAATTAAAATCTGATTTTAAAACTGCCGAGGGACTGCAGGTTCTATTTGGATAAAATAGAGGGGGCCTTTAGAAAAAGTGACAGGCGAAGGGGTGTGGAGGGATCGGAACCATCGGATTGAAACTGGATGGCCCAGATTAGATAGGAGAGAGGGGGTGTGTGAGAGAGAGGCGCCGGCGGCGAGCACAGATGGCGGCGCCATGGCTGGAACTTCGCCGGCGTTCGCCCATATGGCGTTTCTGGTTGTCAACTACCAAAACAAGGACACGGGAAGGGAGAGCAGGTGACGTCGAAAACATCTAGGGGATCAAGAGCCACGGCGTGCAAGCAGAGGTGGCACGTGGCTCGTAGATGCAGCTCGGGTTTCATGGTGAGACTTCGGTGGGCTAGTGTTGGTGGTAGAGAGCGAGGGAGATGGCATGGGTGGTACTCACGGCATCCTTACTGGCGTCCGAAGCAAGGTTTGCTCAACGAGTTGGCGAAGCAGCGCGGTGGCTACGAGCTTAGGCGAGGGCGGCGCTGCGCTCTAGGGTTGGGGATGGGGGTGGCATGAGCTTGGGCTCGGCTTATATAGTGCCTAGGCGTGGGCAGCATGCCAAAATCCCAAGGATTCGGGGCCCTGCGCAGCAATTTCCTCCCGCGGAGTCAGCTTCCTCCATCGCTCGAGGAAGGAGACGCGACTGACAAGTGGGCCCGGGGGTCAGTGGGTCAGAGCGGGGAAGAGGGGAGCGCTCAGGCCTGCGGCTTGCTTTGCTGGGCCGACCCGTTTGCGCCGCACGCGGGAGAAAGGGAAGGAAGCTGGGCTCCTTTGGCTTGGGCCAGCAATTGAGGGAGCATGCTTGCTACTGGGTAAGGCTGGATAACGAGCCAGCTCGGCTCGGCTCGGCTCGTTATGGTTCGTTAGGATAACGAGCTAGCTCGGTTCGGCTCGTTATCTTAACGAGCCAGAAAGCCAGCTCGGCTCGGCTCATTAAAAGCTCGAGTTGGCTCGTTAGGCTCGCTAGCCAGTTATAAAAAATATATAAAATTTAATATTTGCATTTATCAAAATGTTAAAAATAGTAATAATACAAAAATAATATATCCAATAGCCTTAAATTAAATAAAATATTCGTATGAGCTAACATATCAATCATTTGCAGAGTGCAAGACATGAAGTATTACAAACATAATATAAGTTATGATAACTTTTTCCCTAAAACTATGACTCGTAACGAGCCAACTTGAGCTAGCTCGCGAGCTAGCTCAAGTTGGCTCGTTATAGCTAACGAGCTAAAATCTTATCTCGGCTCGGCTAGTTATGATAACGAGCCGAGCCGAGCTAGCCATGAGCCAAGTGAGCTAACGAGCTTCGAGTTTTTCCTCCAGCCTTACTACTGGGCCATGGGGAAAAACAGGCCAAGCGGGCCAAAAGCCAAGAAGAAGTTCCTTTTCTTTTATTTTCAGAATTTCCAATGACATTTTAAAATGGTTTTTGAGCTCCTTTTCACTTTTGGCAAAAACCACACATCATAAAAATTAATATGCAGCAGCTTGTATGTACAAACATGTAGCTAGACCTTATAGTTGGTTTCAAAATAATAAAAGTTATTATTTCTAAGTTTGCATGCCAAAAAAATTGCATAATTTAAATCATTTTAAGCTATTTTGAAAACATGCAAATTTTAGGGTGTTAGATATTTGGATCGAAATTATTCTTGAAATGGGCTTAGTATAAATACTCCAGTTTCATGCATAAAAGTCGAGTCAACTTGCATTGTCTAACAAATTCTGGCACTATTTATCCTCAGAATGGGGTTGATGGTGGAGCAGCAGATGGCGGCGGGGCAGTTTGCCGCAGCACAGAAGACGTGGACCGATCAACTCGACCTAATAGATTCCCAGAGCGACAGCGTGGTACATACTTGTTTAACCATTAACACCAACAGTTAATTTGCTTCTAAGTTTTTGCACACTAGTTCCAATACGGCATGCATGGGAGAAACTTAGTGTTTGATCATACCTGGTTCCAGTAGGTTTCTCCTGAGGCATAAGAAGTAGTTAACATTAGTTACCTATAAGCGGCAAGTGCAAGTCGTGGCCGCATCACCATCAAGTCGTTGTCATTGCTCTGATTCGAATGATTGCCTTTTTTATAGGTAAACAAACTACACAAAGATGCAAATGTACAAAGAGTATAAGTTCAGTTCTTTCAAAGTAAGTATTATAGTAGCCTTTCATTTGACAGAAAATAAATATTATATTGAACCTATCAAACCTTTAATGAAATTGTAAAACATCAAACACAGAGACGTGCCCGAACATACAACATATTCAACAGTGTGGAACATTAAATTCCTAAAATCTGTGAATCAGAACTCCGGGTTTGCCTTCTAACAGAGGCACTTCACTATCTGCTAAACAAAATAAAAGAAAATGAAAAGTAATCTCTTGGTTCCAGTTCATGAAATATTTTGTCAAACTTCAAGTCACCCTTATTAATCAGTATTAACCTATTGTAGTTGTTCAACTGATGAAGATGTTGTGTTGAACTGATAAATGAAGATGTTAAGCGTCTTTGGTTCCTGGCTGCAGTGCGCCACAGTTTGGCCACAGTGGCGCCACACCTGTGGCGGTTAATTTGGTGCCACAACTGGCGAATGCTGTAGAGTAAAAAAGCTGTGGCTGCCTAAAGCAAGTCAGAAACCAAACAGCTGTGGCAGCCTTAGGTTTGGCTGTGGCGCGTGGTGGCCGAGAACCAAACAGGCTCGTTGTGTTTCACTGATGAAAACTCCATGGCAACTCTGACTTTTCAAACAATTAATGCAATCTCATTTAATTAATTTAATACTGATTAGTGTTTATTTCTCAAGCAAAGAAATCTCATTCAACCCATTGTAGTTGTGTTCAATGGATGTAGCCGCTGCAATCAGTCCCTTGCCCTTTTAAACAGTATTTCATATTAATTGAAAATATAGTTACCCTTGCTAATTGTTGGTAGTAAAAGATAGTCTAGGGATAGCAATGGTAATTGACATAAAAAGTTTAACTGCTTATTATATATACCAGGAAACGAATTGACTAATATTGTAGAGTAAAGATTACCACAATGCTAAATCAAACATTGGTAACCAAGATAGATGCAAGCATTATATTTGGCACATCGAAAATGGAATACATCAATGTAAATCTTACAGTTTACTGTCACACAGAATATACATCAATGTGCCTGGTATCTGACCTAATAGTTTCAATGTCAAGAGAGGAACTTTTTTTTTTATTCACAGCACTTTGTACAGGAAAACCTAAGAAAATGAAATGGAAAGCAATCCTTTCGTACTTTAATCTCAATTCACGTGAGATATAGGTGAGCTTCATGACCTGCCAGTACATTTACAATTGAATCTACAATGTGTGCACCTCCATCTTCTCTAGGATATTTCACTTGTCCTCCATGACCATTAACCTACAAAGTAATTGGGCCACCAAAATTTTGAGAAAGAAAGCCACTCAATTTTCTAGAGGGATAACTGGATCATGGGACCCACATCAATGTCTCTGAGATAGAAATAACAAACATATATATTACGAATCTAACATTGGACGGAACAATAAGGATGGGCTTTTTCATGTAGTGGTCCATTGTTCTAAGCTTAACTATGTTTTAAATCACTAGCAGTGAATCACCAATAGTATTACTTTAATATATATCACCATTGTCATATAGTAATCAATATCACGGGACTAGAGTACAGGTGTAAATAAGTGAGTCACTCGAGATGTTAGCCAAACAATAATTTCACTCCTGTATACTAACTAAGATATACTTTCTTTAGACAATGGATAAAATCCGTTTTTATCCCTTGCAAATAAAAGACCAATTATTACAAATGTTTCACACAACAGAAACCAGTTCCAACATAAAACTCAATCCAGACATTAAACGGTCATGTAAAGGAAGCAAAGAATTGCAAAGCCACTGCTCCTAACCTTTGACACACATGGATGATAAGCCCTCCTTGTTTTCTTCAAACCGTTGCAGTTGAGCCCAATTGCCTAATCAATGTGTTCCTCTGAATAAAATCTGTAAATAAAGATTTAGATTGGCATCTGCCAGAAATATCCTTATTTGAGCCATATTGTCTAGTAAATGGTAGCACCTCCTGTAAACAAAAGAGCCTTGTTCATTGTACCCCTCACCCCCCGTGTTTGTACCATCCAATGCAAAGGCCAATAACTTTAATAGGTGGTCTCGAACCTAAAACTAGATATACTGCATGATAGAAAAATTTATGGTAGATGCAGTTGAAGAATTGATGATGAGTTGTTTCCTACCTACAGCAAAAAAGCACAAAAATAGTTCATGTTCCAATTTCTTTTTGCTAGGTTGTCTTTGATTAAAATGAGACCCCCTCTCTATTAGTTACCATAGGAAAATATTAATTGTTAAAAGGAATCTAAGACACCAAACAACCTGTTAAATCTTACTGAGATATAGGTGCCACACAAAGGTTGCTACTCCTCTTGTTGCAGATAATAGACAGTAATAAAATGTGACCCTGATTTTTCAAATAATTAAGAATATTCCTTGTTGTCATCACATTGTATGTAGAAATGATAAAATAAAGTTTTTGTAGTTTTATCTACTTATCATATTTAAGAATCTCTCATTATACCTTGAGAAAGTATGGGAAAAATAAGAAAAGTGCATAAATTCTGTAGAACAGTGCAACAAAATTTCAGACTTGTTCAGAAAAATATTTCAAAATTGAGTTATTGAGATAAGTTGAGCAAAAAAAATGAGTCAAGAAAGCTGGTAATTTCCCACCGCATACAAGCTAAACAACTATTGTACTGTTACGATATCAATTATAGTTCCGCATTCCGACAGAAATATATCCCATGTTAATAACCATGGAAAATAAAAGGAATTGTTTAGCTTATATGAGTGTTAATATCTACAATCCTCATTCACACGATCACATGTAGACATGCACATTTTAACTTTTTTCTTCTATTCAAGGCAGAGAGAAAAAATCTCATCAAGATGTATTAATCATGCACGATATGTCTGACTGTATGTATATTTGTACATATCACGTTTAATCACCCAGGCACATGTCCAGTAGATTCTCCAATATCTAAATCATTTTTACTATTTGCAGAATATGTACAACTTCTTGCTTGACACTGGCATGAACCCGGTGTTGTCAAGCAGCCTGCTGATGTACCTTAACAACAGCCAGCAGGCATCTCAATCAGCCCTCAGCAACAACACCGGTGATATCATAAACAGGGTTTTCAAGCCATTCCTCAGGATTATCCCCAAGACAGTCATGTAAGCTTTGCACACTGATGGCTTCCGCCCCCCCCCCCCCCCCCCCCCCTTTTGTCCACATGCTGATCTCCTTGAGCCGATTGCATTGCAGATGGGAGGAGGCAACTCTTCAGGTTTATGAAGAGCTAAAAGACGTCGTCATGAGGCCAGCAATGAGAGAGGTTGATGAACTGCTTGCCCTTGGGGTCAGTGTGACCGTGTACAACGGACAGGTTAGTACAAAAAAACTACTGGCGACACCTCAGCATTTTTAAACAGGAATTATTATATAGGTCTAGTCATTGACCCATTAATTGACATATATACACTTTTATAATCAACCTGAACTTTCTCTCACTTTGTTACTGCCTTTGGTGCTTGGTCTATTTCTCCTCTCTACACTACATAAATATATGGGTTTTCATAAAATATGTTGTTGCAGGACAACATTTATAAGGAAAAATTCAAGTATTTTTATACTAATATTTTGCAAACAATTCAATTTTCCTCTACAGCAAACAATTCAGCCATCCTCCACTTGCTTTATGCTCTTGTACTCCGTAAAGAGCTCCTCAAGCTTTCAACATGAATAATGGAACAACATCTTCTCTTAGCTTCACTACTTCTTGACCTTATTACGCACACTGGTTACAGGGTGACCATTATTTTGGAACTAGGAACCAGAGCCATGGAGGACTCAGCCATTGTTTTGGGCCCTTCCTTTGCCTTTAGTTTTATGGTTGTGCCTATTCTTTTCTCCTATGCAATTGTACATTTGTGAACCCTATCTAGCTTAGCTTGGCCACCAAAAGGTGGCAAGGTCACAAGTTTCTTCATTGCTAGCATCTTTAACAAAGACCGTTGGAGACCAAACCAATACCAGTCACCACAGCTCAATCATAGACCTAATACATGTGCTTTGTGAACCTTCAGAAATTATCTCAAAGGATCTAATTCGGATGTTGCTGCATAGCGAAAATAGTGTTGCAAATTACTGCATAACGATAAATACCTGGAAAGTTGTTCGAGGACTCATATTAATTAATCTGTGCCCATGACATAATGGGACATGACTCTGTGGTGCATTCCTGGTTTGAGTTACACTGTCTAGTGTGAAATGGGAAATACTTTTCCTTCATTGAGAGGGTCGATCTCCCATCCATAGACAGTATGTCTACATCATACACCTTCAAGAACTATTAAGAGGTAGTCCTCACCATAGTCACATAAAACGGGTTCACCATCTTCGATCCTCGACCTAGGTTCATCGACCCTGATCCTGGTTCACGGGTTCATTTTCGACCCGAAGTGTAAAAATCTCTCGCGAGTAGCGTACCACGTACCGTGACCACGTACCTCGACCCCATCGACCTAGAAACTTTGTGACTATGGTCCTCACCTCATACGTAGCTGTAGCTTCAGTGAAAGATATTTACCCTTTATTTTGAGGCAAAACCATGTGCCTACAAATCCTTGATGTCCATCCTAAAAGTCGCAGTCTAGGACCATACTGGGGAGCAGTTCCATTCCAGCTCTACATGGAGTCTTGGACAGACCCTTGTCCACCAACACTGTTGCCAACCTATGCCATGAAGTGGATTTGGTCACCGCTTTGGTTGGCACAAATAGGTCATACAAAGCCTTGAGCTACACATGTATGTGGAGCCTACTATAAACTGATCTGAGAGGCATCTCCATCCATAGGCCACTACAGCGCAACTACCATGATCAGGGCTTCTGCACCTCTATTGCATGGATATCTTCTTGTCATGGGTGCTAACTCCAGCACATTTGGATGCCACCACAAGTTCCTCTTCTGTGGCGACTGTGATGCTAGGACTATGGAATAATCCACGTCCACCACCATTGGCATATATACTAATTTGTTGAGTCATGGGTGGTGTCGATATGCACTCACATGTCTAGAGCTTATGTGTCGTACTTTTTGGCTCATCAAATTACTCTATCTGTAGAATTGACGTCATAATCCTTGGTACAAGATTAATTTCTTAGTCTAGTAGTCTAATCACAACAGCAGTGGGCCACAATGCTTAAAGGAGTCATCTATTATTTGGCCTTTCACAATTTAGATAATCCTTTCTCTTATGCTTCTTTCTACATAAAAGCCCTACTATTATTGGGATGAAGTTTTGAAAATTTTATTTTACACATGAAAAATGGGGGGAGCTATATATATTTTAAAGCTAAGTTGGTGTGATAGAGTTGAACCCCATTATTCGATGCTCTATTGAGCTACATGTAGATGCAAGCTAATGAAATGGATGTCCATCTGACCCTACATCTATAATTACAACAACCTTGCCCTAACTTTTCACCATTGGTGATGGTAATTGTAAGTATGGGCACTTCATATTCACAAAACTACCCCTTATCAGACCCTAAAAATACGAGGGAAATGCCACATATAAAATACTGCATAGGGTTGGTGCCATGTCCTTTGATTGAGATCCTAGAGTGTCGTTTGACTATACATCTAGGTCCAATCCTTGATGGCTTTTGTGGTGCCTTAGTCCATGGGATGGTTGTGTTGGCCCTAAGTGTATCATCAGGTTTATCATTCTTGTGGTTTCCATAAGGGTGTTGGGTGGTGGTTCGCTGAACTGTCCTTGCTAAAGAGGTATTATTTATTTGACCTCCAAGGGTGTTCTACATCCTAATGGGTCTGAATATCCTCCATATGTATCCAAGGCTTCACACTTTTGGGGCTATAGGAGACTAGGTTCTCCTCCCAAGCACTGCATCATTCGTGGTGATCAATAGGTACTTTTGTCACCTAATGGCACATGTAGAGTGCATCATAGTGTAATGAGGTCATTTATTGGTTGCTCTTCCTAACATCATGGGCTGACTGCCTTGTCAGCTAAAGTGATCAACTTCCTTGGTGTCCCCATCTCCATCTTTTTTTTTGAACCAGGGAGGAGATTCTTCATTCCCCATTCCCATTCAAATTGAACAGAAATACATGCTGGGAACTGGGTTCAAACCCGGGTGGCCGAGCTCGAATCTAGAGCTTGTGACCAAACGAGCTATTGCTCTCCATCTTGACAGCCAAGTAGTAATAGAACCACATAAATGTCAAATAAAGCTACTGCCAGTGTGCAGCATGATGAGTTTGTACTGCTCTTGTGATCCTCCCATCAAAAATATATGGGTTATATGTACATCCCTAAGCCAAACAACCTTCTATTGTGTTGTGTTGCTTAGTAATATATCTATATTACCATCAATTAGAGCCATACCAGTGGCCAGCAGGCATCACTGGACTCTTTTACATGGGTTGCAGCTGCATTCATGGAACCAAGCCAACTTCTTGGTGGCTGGTCTCGTAGTTTGGGGGTCCCTCCATTCTAGTGAGCTAGATAACATTTAATTTAGTTACTCAGCACAGTTACAAAACTTAGGATCATAATTGGTAGTCGGTCCAATCCCCACATCGTGTGGTTAGCTTTCAGCATCCATATAAGGCGCCACACATCACAATTGTGAAATGAACAAACAGTTGGTTATGCCCCACCTTGAGCACATTATTCAAAATGTAAGATGTGACTTTTAATATGATGTTCACCTTGGAGCAAGGGATTTTGTTTATGCTTCTTTTTCTTTGGGTTGTATGTCTCATGGACCTATATCAATGGGAGAGTTTGCTTTTTGTTTGTTTTCATGTGTTTTGTCACACACCCATAATAATATGTGTTATGTGGACTCATCTAGATTTTTTTCTCTAAGTCAGGCTATCATGGAACCACCAGATATTTTTTCTTCTTTCTTTGCAAAAAAAAAGAAATATGTTTTCTTTTCAGATTGAACCGAGCATTTCCTAAAATTATGAGTAATCTTTTTACAGATAGATTGACTGGAACATTACATGTTAATTTATTTATATCTTTAATATAGAATCATATACTATCAACTAATTTCAATTCAGTATATATTCTGATGAATAAAATCTCTTTTCTTCGAAGTACGATGTGATCGTCCCAACTATTGGTTCAGAAGCATGGGTGGAGAAGCTCAAGTAAGCAACCCTCCCCTACCATTTAATTAACCATAATTGCAAATTTCTGTTGTGTGTGCCTCAAGATCCCTAACTTAATTTGTGTTTCAGATGGGATGGTCTTAACCACTTCCTGAGCCTGCCAAGGCACCCCTTACATTATTGCGATTCAACTCCCGAGCATTGTTCTAAGCAGATCCGAGCTTATGTAAGGGCTTATGAAAACCTTGTATTCTACTGGATTCTTGGAGCTGGTCACATGGTAAGTCTCTATCCTTATATATGTCACTACAATATTAGATTATTGATGTCCAAAGCCAAAGTGTTTACTAAATATGTGGTGCTTTGTCAACAGGTCCCAGTTGACCAGCCCTATCCTGCATTGAGAATGATCGCTAATATTACGCAATCTCCGGGTAACATAGATGACGCGACTTGCAACTAATCTAGTGTAGAAAGCATCGGTCATGAATAGGGTACTACATTGATGCTGTGAGGCACTCAGCTGTGCTAGGTCCATGTAATTTAATAATTACTAAACTATTTGATTAGCTTCCTACCTGTCTAGTATGTGCATTGCTACTAAAAAATTCTCTATTAGATGAATGCTAAAACTGACCAATTGTTTGGATAGCCGTGCCTCAAGCATGCAAAGTGAGTGGGTGAATTGTGCGCCCAGCTCCAACCATGTGGGTTGTCAATTCATCGAATCACCTCCACGATTATTTATTTCCTCTTTGCTTTTCCTTGTTTAATTGTTGCCAATTTCAAAAATGATGATACCAGCTCCCACTCTAAAGTCTGGAACAACCAACCGAACCATTATCACCAATGGTGATAGAGCAACCGCAGTTACAGATAGGACCCAGGCAGATAGGTCCCTGACATGCAAATGAACTAACCAACACCACTGATAGTGAAAGCCAGATAGGAGGGTCGTTCTGCCATTATTTTTTGTACTATGCTTTTGTTGGCTAAGCTGGTTTTGCCAGCATTGACTACGTACCTATCAAGACTCTGTTTTAAATAAAATAAATCCTAATAGGCGCAACCCGTCCAGCTTTCCTCAAAAATAAATACTTCTATATACTCTTTGCGATGAAACCAGAGTATAACTCTTGTTTTCATACTAAAACAGATTCAGCACAATTAAACCGGACGACCCTGCCGAAACAATGCAATTCTTTGGTTTTTGCTTTGCCTCGTACAAATGCTTCAAAGTTTAAACACCTGCGCCTGTACACATTCTGTGCTACTGCCTAGCCAGAGCAAAGAATCTACAAGATTTGGAGCTTGGTGGTAGAATCTAGTTTTCTTTGTAGCTTTGGTCGGGTGGTGTTGTGTTTGTCTCAAGCATTCTTTGTTTTGCTGCTAAAACCACCTCTCATATTTAGTCCCCATATAAGATATGTGGGCTATATGGCGACCATTTTCTTCTCTAATACAATGAAGCGCAACTCTCCTGGTTTTCTAAAAAAAGATGGGTTGGAGGGCCCGCCTTTCAGACCCAATGTGACTAAATTTTTTAAAACCTTTGTGGTTGAGCAATCTCAAGCGTCATGTGGCAATTGTACTGGATCGGAGGGTAGCGACGGCCAAGCTACATAAGCTGGGCACCCTACTTCTTTGTGCAATAACTATGTAGAATGGGATGGTGTGGTGCATCTCAAGGCTGGTCGACCATGTAGAGGACACCCGGATCGTCATCTTTTGGACTACCAGCACCTATAATTACCTATAAGTCACTTTCGGTGTATAAATAGGGGGTGGGCGTACCTAGAAAAGTTTGACATAACACTTGGAGCTATCCAATTCCACTTCACTTTTATCTTAGAGCTAGATTAGTGCAGTTGGGCATTAGAGTCGAGTCGAGCTTTTCTCAAGTACGCATGTGATGAGAGAATGTCCAGAATCAGTAACGATACTAAAGTTCATCAGGTTAAACAATTTCAATGCAGGAGCAATAATTCAGAACGCATCCTCCTCAGAATCCAGCTTAAGGAATTCATGGAAGGGGCTAGAAAAAGTAAGGAAGTCACCAATAAATTCTGGGCCTTTGCTGGAATAGCTGAAAGGATGGACCGAAAATCAATTTGCACATACTGCATATGGTTTGTAGAAGAACCTGGATTATTGTCTTGCCAAACTCTTAAGGCAGTAAGAACCCTCTTGGGAAAGGAGACTAAAGACCCAACACAAACTGCTGCAGGAAGACCGAAGCGAGTTGACACTACTACACAATTGAACAACAAATACCGTCAAAAATCAAGCTTCAAAGGCAGCAGAAGTTGCCCTCTCTATTTAATGGTCTAAGAAAATAGAAAACTACATAGGCGGCAAGTATGTTCCATAGGTAGATGTTGTTTCTAGACGCTGACTCGATTAGACGCCTGCCTCTAGAAATAATTCCAAAACAACAAAAAAACAGCTGGTGCCAGCGTCAGCCTCTCCGTTGTTGTCGATAGCGTTGGTGCCCTTGCCATCTTCCACAGTGGTGCAGTGGTCCTTGCACCATTGTCAACCTCATGCCATGGAAGCATCGAGATGAACACTGGGGTGCAAGGCCTCCTACATGTTGCAAAATCACAGCCTATAGAACTACTACAAAAACTACTTTTAGCAACGGAGGCCTTTTTTTTAGACGTGGCAAAATCTGCCTCTAAAAATGATTTTGTGAAATGAGCCGCCTCAAGAAATCTATTTTTAGAGGTGGCTGGTATTTTGAGCCATCTGCAAGAATGCACCTATCTTTAGAGGCAGCTCTAGATCTAGCCACCACTAGAATTCAATTTTAGAGGCAGCTGGATCTAGAGCCATCTCTAGAAATCCATTTTTAGAGGCGGCTAGATCAAGAGCCGTCTCTAAAAAATAGATGCAGCATAGTAAAATTCATAACCTTTTAAGCAAAGTCGGATGAAGACAAACTTTATATCGTAGTTGTATAACTCGAAGAGATCTACAACTTTATAGTTAACAATTTTTTCAATTGAAATCATTTAAATACTGCAAATTCTGTTTGAATTGAAGTTCTCACGTTTTTAAAATTGAAGTTTTTAGAGTTTTACAAATGATCTTGGATGGAGAAATGACCAAAACCAAAGTTATAGGTCTTGAAAAGATATAAAACATTATAGTTGAGAATCTTTTTGTTTGAAATAATTTGTGGTCCCAAAATTTAGTTTGAAGTCCTCACAACTTGGAATTCAAAATTTTCAAACAACCTTGGATGGAGAAACGACAAAATCTAAAGTTGTAGATCTCGTAGAGATGTACAACTCTATAGTTTGCAACTTTTTCATTTGAAATCATCTATCCAAGAAAAATTGTGTTTGAATTTCTCATATTTGAAATTCAAAATTTTCAAACGACCTTGGATGGAGAAATGACCAAAACCAAAGTTCTAGTACTCATCGATATCTATAACTTTGCAGCTGAAATATTTTTCATTGGAATTCGTTTAGGGTCACAAATACTCATTTTGAAATTCGGTAAAGTGAATACAAGAAGAATATTTGTGCCCTTTAGTCACAAGTGACATTGGGGTCTAGTGGTTAGGAGAGGAACACCCAAGGCCTTAGGTCTCAGGTTTGAGCCTCCATAGCCGCACGTGCATGTATTTCGTATGAAAAATCACATGACTTGTCCCCAAATTAAAAGAAATTGCTATTCTTTTGGGCTGATTTATGATTCCTGAATATTGATTTCTAGAGGCGACTATATTACAGGCCACCTCTAGAATGTTGATTTCAAGAGACAGCTCATGTTTCTAGCCTCTCTACAAATCCCATTTCTACTTTATCTAAAAAAACACAAATCCCATTTCTAAATTGCTTATTTCTAGCAACCTACGTATAGAAGCAGCTGGCCCAGCAACCTCTACAAAGCATCTACGTAGTAGTGTTGTCTCCCCTATCATGACCCTACACCCATTCCAATTGAACCCATAAAAAATCCCAAAACAACAAACACGGAGAGCAAGGAGGAACTGACCTGCTCAACATCGTCACCACATTCTCTTGAGTTTGTCCGGATCTGATGAGGAGGCAAAGGGGAGGATGCAGGCACAGATGCGGTGGATCCACTCGGCCTCCTGCACAAGCACTCGGTGGATACCCTCTCCTGTACCCATGGTCAAGCCCTTTGCTGGTCCACCACCTCCAATCACCATCCTTCCATGGCGGGCCTCCACCTCCATGAGTCATCCTTGGCCAGCGAGGGGCCTCCTCTACTCGACCCCTAGCCAGCATGTGGCATCGTCCTCATGCTGTTGAGTGACCTTGTCTGCGCAGCCACATGCAGGCGGCCTCATCCCCATGACTTCCTCAGCAAATGGCTACTCCCTAAACAAATGGCTGCCTCCTCCACGGTGCCATCGGGTGACCTCCATTTTGCACTTTTGCCCTGCCTCCTCCATGAAATGTTGAACGATCTCCTCCGTGTGGTGATAGGTGGCATCCTTAGCACACCATCGGGGAGAGGGCTTGGATCGGCAGTAGAAGAGTTTTTTTTGACAATGCAGTAGAAGAGTTGGATTGGGGAGATAAAAGAGAGGGTGCACACTAGGAGGGAGAGTGCGGTGCCTGTCGGTGAGGATCTGAGGGAGATAGGATTGAGTGTGGTATCCTTGGGGTAGGGCTTTCTAGAGATAGACTTCTTAGGAGGGCCACCACTACACATGATCTCATTTATAGAGACAGCCCTCTAAAGAGGCCTAACTTTGAAAATGAATTCTAGAGACTAGAAAAGCCCTTTTCACCAAAAGATCATTTGTAGAGGTGGTAGAACAATTTGTCTGCCTATATAAACGAAATGCATTGCAGTGTGAGCCAACACAGCCAAGTGCCGCGCGACATGATTGAAAGCATCTAGGCACGTAGTTGGGTTTCGATGATTGATGAAGATGGAAATTACTATGACTAATGTGTGTTTTACAGAAACTTTGATAATTTAGGTCATGGTAATGGTGATTCTTTGGGCAATATAGTTTTCATGCCCCTATCGATGGAAATCATTTCGGTTTTCAAAGGATTGGCATATAGCTTCCACCATTGTAGTATCATCAAAGGCACCGTATTCAGCAAAAACCATGAAAAATCATGTTGTCATCATCCCCTTCTTCTTCTTCATCTTCTTCCATTATAATACCTCTTTCTCCATGCTTAGTCCAACAAATATAGTTTGGCATGAAACCAGACGTGAATAGGTGTCCATGAATTGTCTTTGAGCAAGAATAATCCCTCTCATTCTTACATAGAGCACATGGATAGCACATAAAACCATTCTGTGTGTTTGCCTTGGCCACATTTAAGAATTCATGCAAGCCGTAATGAACTCTAGGGAGCGTCGGTTAGTGTTGTACATCCGTTATCAGTTCATTTGCATTATAGGACATACACCGTATGAGAAACTTGAAATAACCCATATTATACAACATGCATGGTTAGTAGTTAATTAAAAGATCCAAAATATCTAAAAATCAACATGATTAATTAATATCCTATACCACACAACTGTTTCATTCACTCTCGAACATGAATTTATTAAAGCCTTGATACAATGTAGACAATCTCAAATAGCACTAAACAAACTAAGCTACAATGTGTAACCGAACCGACCAAATTATAAGAGCACAAGTACAAAAACAAGCACCGAAGCGCTCAAATTTTCGAACTTGAGCCCATATAATCCCGGTAGTCAATCGAAACCACAAAGGATTTCAAACCAACTTGCTTACAACCAAGATCGCATCATTCAACATACACATCATACGTTACATTTCACAAGTAGTTCCGAAATAAGTTTACACACACGGAGTCGCAATTATTACAAACCAAGTTTATAAAGTAGCGGAAGCATACACACACCAGTTGTTTAACTACTGCCAGTCTTGATGATCAACAACCCGCAAAAGCATCAGGAAAGTACATAAAAGATGATCACGCCCTAGTGATCTAGTCTTCGTTACCCGCAGGGTGGAGACAAGTTTTGCAGAAGCCTTGATAGAGCATATCATCTGCAACAGGAGGGAATAAGCCCTGAGTACTGGAATGTACTCAGCTAGACTTACCCGTCTAAAACCAGAAATAAGATGACACCAAGGATTATGCAAGGCTTACACAAGAGGCTAGCTGACATTACATTTTGCAGAAAGGCATAAGTAATTAAACTCTTATAACCTGTACTAGCAGTTATTTTTAGCATTTACCTGTCATCTATCTTAGCACCTGTACTAAGCATGCACTTGATTATCATCAAACAATTATTAACATTATATCCATAACAGGTATAAATTGTGGCAACATTGTATCATTCACTTAACCATCTGTTCGATTAATGAGATCTACGTTGCCGCTACTCAAGTCAAGTGCTCACTAACCGGGAGCGACGGTGATTCGAATCGAATTCCTATCCAGCTGGAGGGGTATTTCTAACACTCACCGTGCAGACCCCTACCAGGGTCGCACAGGCCACCTTTTCATATGATTCAGGAATCACGGGTCCGAATGATGTCGCGACCCTAAGGGCGACACTCTGCCAGGTGATAGGGACTCTAACCCCCCTTGGTCTCACGCCAATGTCCCCAAGCACATCCTTTCTCTCCTCCAAGAAGCAACCTACCATTCGATTCCCGGCCTGAATCACATTACTCGGCTTCGCGGTTGGAATGACTTATCCGGCCAACTAAGTGTTAGACTGCGTCAACATGACTCAAGGACGTACAGCGAATCGGTCTTTAAAAGACTCAGACGGGCATAGCTCCACACCCAAGACGTGAAGTGTCTTGCGGCTGTACTATCGAATTCCCGCCCGGTCTCAATTTCATTTTAAAGCATGGATCCATCCACGATAGCCATAAGCCACTCGAGACCCATTCCTATATCTCGCGGATGACCGGAAATCACCCAACTTCTACCGGACTAAGCAGGGCTAAGCATTGACACGTGCCTAAACCTAATTTAGGATTTAGGTACAATATCTGGACAAGGACAGGTATAATGCAACAAACGTTTTCATACAACTCCTACAACTTAATGCAATAAACAATTAAAAGTACTCAAGATAGATTTATAAAACGATAGGTTCAGCATGCACCGGGGCTTGCCTTTTAGAAAGGTCGAGGGCCGGTGGCCAGGACACTCGGGCAGATCTCCTGCAGGAGCTTCGTCGCCGGTTGGTTCCTCTGGCTGCTCCGGCTGGTCCTGGACTTCCTCCGGGATCACTTGCTCGAACTCAAGGAGCGTTACTCCCTCCGGAACACCTATTGCATGAGTGCATAATAAATCTCATGGATGCATAATGAAAGATGCAGCTTGCTCGGAATGAAATGCATTGCAACACTCTTAAAGCTCTATTCAAATCACTTTAATTATTAGGTGCAAATTTCCTCTCCGGAAGAGAAGTACTCACCTAATCTACCCAACCTAAGGTATAGCTGTTCTTCTTCAGTTAAGGCCCTAACACCTAACAATCACAAGAGTAACATTACTTTAGGTTACCACATCAAATATCCAACACCAAATATCACAGCAAGACATTCCGGACAGCAGCTAATTGTTTCTAACATAACAGGAGATTTCCAACTCCAAAATATATGACCTAAGACAATCTGGAAAGCTTATGAAATGCACTAAAATTCATTTTCAAACCTCAACCCTCGATTCCTAAGTTTTCCATGTCGAATTTCTCAAGTTCCAGAATCTGTCCTCTCTAAACCGAGAGTAGCCAATTCTGGACTATCACTTAAAACAGCAATAACTCCCAAACTACTGAGCCAAATGCTCCCAATTTTTGACACAAGCTATTTTATCAAGTTTACTACAACTTTGGTATTTACAAGTTTTCCAGCAAACACCTTTATCAAAGGTCAAACCCAAAGATACTACCAGCTGTCCAGAAAACCTAGAATTACAAAGATTAAATATTTATTTATGTGGCAAACTTCCCCTAAGACCAAACTAATGTTACCAAAAGTTCACATGGGTCACAAAAACACCAGAAAGTAAGGTATGCCCACCTAGAATATTTATTTATACTCATTTCTTAATTTACTTAATTAATTAAGTGGAATCTTAAACATATATGTAAACTGCTCATAAAATTCTACAAAAAATACAGAAGACTCTCTGACCCAAAAATAGGCTGCTGTAAAAATTTAAACTAAAATTATTCAAAGAAACTCCCTACACAAAATTCACAAGCCAAAAAGGCTGATTTTTGTATAATTAACAAATTATATTGAAAAGTATCAAACAACAGATTTCATATTTTTCTTAGACACTTTAGGGTACCGATACATTGTCCAAAAATTTATAAGAATATTGCGCATGTAGAAAAATTACTAAAATTCATTCAAGTATGTCCTAGAACAACATGATAGTATTATAACTTGAAAAGTACTTAAGCACTAATGCCCAAATTTTTAGCAGAGCTAATATAGGTATAGCTTAGCCTACCCACAAAATTTTATAATTTTTAGAATACTACAACTCAAGTTATACATTTAACAAATTTGCCTTCATTTCAAAACACATTTGAAAGACCTATTTAATTCTCCCAGAAACTAATCATCACATACCAGATTTATATTTTTCTAAAATAATACACATCATGCAGAGTCTAACAAAATTTACTTCACAATTTTTAAGCAAGTGAAACCCTAGATATACATTTTTCCAAACAATATCTAAATCTGTGGCAAAATAAAAAGGAAAACAAAACTAAAAACCTAAACCCCACTAAAGGGCCAGCCCACAGCCGACGCGGCCCAACTCCCTCGGCTCGGCCCGCTCCAGCACGTGGCCTGCTCCGGCTCCCGCCCGCGCGCGCGTGCAAGTGACAGGTGGGGCCCGATGCCAGAGAGAGAAGAGCGAAGGGGGGAAAGGCCGTGGCTCCGGCGAGCTCTAGCTCGCCGACGACGGCGTCTCCGGCGATGGGAAGAGCACCAACGGCTTCCACGTGACTTCCCGCATCGACCAACCCTTGATTTGCGGATCCTACCCCACCCTAGCTACGTCGGCCATGGCGACCGCGACTCGGAGGCGGCACCCGGTGGCGGTCCGGCGAGCTCCGGGAGCCAGGGACCTAGGTGGTGTGTGCTACGGCTTCCTGAGGACATGGCGGACCTCTCCATGCCAAGGACGAGGACGGAGGTGGAGCGAGTGCAGCTGGCCGCGTGAGCACCGCACCGGCGGCCATGGCGCGACAGCGCACGATGGTGTTCCGGCGTGTACCGGCCATCCCATCCGGTAACGTCATCACCTAGGCTTCTCTACCCGCCCCAGAACCCAGAACACGTACTAGGGGGAATGGAGGGTGACCGTAGGGAGCTGGCCATGCTGAGCCACCGCGCGGACAGTACGCCGGCGAGGACTCGCGGTGGTGGAAACGGAAATTCACCCTCACCTCGGCACAATCCAGTCAAGCAACGGGTGGAGGAGGTGGAGGGGATTCTGGCGGAGCGGTGGACGGGATTTGGAGGATGGTGGTGAGACGATGAGCTCGCGCGAGCACGGAGAAGGCTGCGGCGGCAATGGCGCCTCCGTTTTCCGCCTCGGTAAACCCGGCCAGAGCGAGAGTGAAGGAGAGAAGAGTGAGCACGAGTGTGGGGGTGGAGGTGCCCGCTCGACCTTCACTTTGCTCATGGGCTCGCGACGTGGAGGTGATGGCAGGACGCACGCGACACGCGGCCACCGGACTCCGTCCGAGCGCCATGACGTGGCCGGCTGTCTGACTGACGACGTCGACTGAATGAAGCCCGAGATGGTGGTCTGACAGTGAAAGTTTGGCGCTGATTATCTTCCAAAACAGCTCGATTCGGTCCAAGATGGCTACATCAAATTTGTAGAGCTATGTGAGGGCAACAAGTTTGTCAACTGGAGCTTGGACTGGTTCGGCCTAGATTTGAAACTACATAGCCCCAAAGTGGTGCCCTTTGAAACTGAAACGTATTTTTAGTTATTGAAACCGACTGAAACCCTGTTTTCTAGACACCATATCTCCTAAACCATTTAGAACTAGGTGATGGTGATGTTGTCAATGTTGTAGAGCTAAGTGAGTACTACAAAAGTGTCAACATGAGTTGGAGCTGATTTGGTCTGGTTTGTAAACTACAAGCTTCCAAAGTAGGTCACTGTAAAACTGGGGGGCACTTTTGAGACTTAGGAACAATTCTAAGTGTTGAGACAGCCCCTCTAGCTGAATTGTGGGCCATTTTTGAGCATGTTCTGTTCAGTTTCATGAGATAGTCATATTGAGACTTTTGTTCCCCATGAAATTCCCTACAACTTTGCTAAAGGGTGCTCCTCCATGCAAGGTCTCTAAGCTAGACTTTTTAATTGGTCAAACTAGAGCATCCTAGGGCTAAATGCTGGTCAACTACACCTTGGAGGGCATTTTGGTGATTTTGGTCAACATGAACCTTGCTCCATGAGTGACCCTAAGTATAACTAAGGTGTTGTGAGATATAATTAGCTACTCTACCCTTTAGTTACACCAACTCCCTAGTGTCACATGATGTGAACCAAACAAAATTCTAAAACATCCACATTAGTTGCAAACAACATAAAATAACATGAGATGATGCATGCTTATGCTTATGCAAATGCAATGCAATTATGGAGCTAAGCACCTGAGGTGTTACAGCCCTCCCCCCTTATAAAAATCTCGTCCCGAGATTTGGAAAGCGTACCATTTTTCATATAATTCCTTATAACCATCCCGCAAATAATCTTCCCGTTCCCACGTAGCGTCACTTTCACTACCCTGATTACTCCACATCACTTTATACCACTTAACCACTTTGCTTCTAGTTACTCGTTCCTGAGTATCGATCACTCGGACTGGCTTTTCTCCTAAAGGGACTCTTTCCTCAGGAACTCGAAGACACTTCTTGAGCTGAGATACATGGAAAACGTTGAATATGGCACTCATTTCAGGAGGTAACTGGATCTTGTACGCAACAGCTCCACTCTTGCCTATGATCTGGAAAGGACCCACGTATCTTGGCGCAAGTTTCCGCTTAACACCAAAACGTTGGACACTCTTCATTGGAGAAACTTTCAAATAAACGAAGTCTCCAACTTCAAACTCGAGTGGCTTTCTACGACGATCAGCATAGCTTTTCTGTCTAGCTTGGGCTGCAGCCATATGTTTTTGGATGGTACGGACTTGTTCCTCAGCTTCCTGAACAAAATCAATACCATAATACCTTCTTTCACCAGCTTCTACCCAGTTTAGTGGAGTTCTACACTTACGACCGTACAATGCTTCGAACGGGGCCATCTTAATACTCTCTTGGTAACTATTATTGTATGAAAATTCGGCTAGAGGTAACCACTTTTCCCAAGAACCCTTGGATGATATTACACATGCCCGCAACAGATCTTCCAAGATTTGGTTAACTCGTTCCGTTTGACCTGACGTCTGGGGTGATAAGTAGAGCTTCTCACTAACTTGGTTCCCAGAAGGTGATGCAAATGCTCCCAGAAGCGAGCAGTGAACTGGGGACCATGGTCAGAAATGATAGTACGAGGTACCCCATGGAGCCGGACTATCTGATTGAAGTACAACTCAGCATAGTCAGTGGGACGATAGTCCACTCTAACAGGAATGAAGTGAGCTGATTTGGTTAAACGATCCACAATTACCCAGATGGAGTTATGATTTTTGACAGTAGGAGGAAGTCCGACAATTAAATCCATACTTATCTCTTCCCATTTCCAACCTGGGATAGAAAGTGGTTGAAGTAACCCAGCTTTCATGTGCACAGCTTTAACTCTACAGCAGGTGTCACACCTAGCAACATATGCAGCTATCTCTTTCCGCATCTTGGTCCACCAATAAAGTGGCTTCAAATCATAATACATCTTATTACTACCAGGATGGATGGACAACTTGGACGAATGGGCTTCAGACAGGATCTGATCTCTAAGCTCTCGGTCCTTAGGTACCACTAATCTATCCTTAAACCACAACACACCTTCTTCATCTACCCTGAAGTGCTTAGTTTCTTCCTCTTTCATCTTACGTTTGATGTGGAATACACCAGGATCAGTCTTTTGGAGTTCAATAATTCTGCTTTTGAGAGTACAACTGACAGTGATGTTGTACAAGACTGCTAGATGTAGAAGGCGAGATCGATGAAAATCAGTTTCAACTACGGTATGGCAATGAGACTTACGGCTTAAAGCATCCGCAACCACATTTGTCTTGCCAGGATGATAGTGTACTTGAAGATTATAATCCTTAATCAACTCGAGCCATCTTCTTTGACACATATTTAACTCGGGTTGGGTGAAGATGTATTTGAGGCTTTTGTGGTCCGTATAGATATTGCAGACATTGCCCAACAGATAATGCCACCATACTTTCAAAGCATGAACAACTGCAGCCAGTTCTAAGTCATGCGTTGGATAATTCACCTCATGCTTCCGAAGTTGCCGCGAGGCATATGCAATTACTCGGCCTTCCTGCATCAAAACACCTCCCAAACCTATGCCTGAGGCATCGCAATAAACATCAAACGGTTTCTCGATATCCGGTTGTGCCAGAACCGGAGCCGAGGTAAGGAGGGTTCGCAGTTGGTGAAAAGCCGCATCACACTCAGGAGTCCAGACAAACCTGGTGTCTTTTTGCAGCAACCGAGTCATGGGCTTGGCTATTTTTGAGAAATCTGGGATGAAGCGACGATAATAGCCAGCCAACCCAAGAAAACTCCGGACCTCATGAACCGAAGTAGGAGCCTTCCAATTCAATACTTCCTGTACCTTGGTGGGATCCACCATAATTCCCCCATCGGACAACACATGCCCAAGGAAAGGTACTTCACGAAGCCAGAATTCACATTTACTGAACTTCGCATACAGTTGATGTTCTCGCAGTCTGGTGAGGACAATACGCAGGTGTTCAGCGTGTTCTTCCTCATTTTCAGAATATATCAAGATGTCATCAATAAACACCACCACAAACTTGTCCAATTTGGGCATAAACACCGAATTCATCAAGCACATGAAGTGTGCGGGGGCATTTGTCAGGCCGAAAGACATAACAAGATACTCATAAAGGCCATATCTGGTCGAGAAAGCTGTTTTTGGAATATCTTTAGGATGGATTTTAATCTGATGGTAACCAGACCTCAGATCAATCTTGGAAAAGACTTTAGCTTTGGACAACTGATTGAACAAGATATCGATACGTGGTAGAGGATACTTATTTTTGACAGTGACTGCATTCAGAGGTCTATAATCTACACACATCCACAAGGACTGGTCCTTCTTCTTCACAAAGATAGCAGGGCATCCCCACGGAGACGAACTAGGACGAATCAACCCCTTCTTCAAAAGTTCATTCAACTGCACCTTAAGTTCAGCTAGCTCATTCGGAGGCATCCTATAAGGTCTTCTAGAGATGGGTGCCGTACCAGGCAACAACTCGATTTTAAATTCCACATCCCGATCCGGAGGAAGTCCCAGCAAATCATCGGAAAAAACGTCCGGAAACTCATTTACTACGGGAATTTCAGCCAACGCCTTTGCTTGCACAGCATAAACTTCCCCAGACAAATCAACTTTTCTGGGAAGTTGTACTAGAAAACCCTTTTGATCTGTAGGATCTCTAAGCATAACTACCCGAGTGGATGTATCAATGAGTACCCCATTCTGACTCATCCAATTCATGCCCAAAATAACATCTATACCTAATCCCGGCAAAACCACTAGGGCAAGCGAATACTTTCGCCCTTCTATCTCAAACTCAAGGTTCCCCACTACTTTATTTGTGGAAATATTTCCACTTGCCGCACTAATGCAATAACCTCCACCTTCAACAGTATGTAACTTGTGTGCAAACTTTGATGCAAACTTAGGACTGATAAAGGAATGCGAAGCACCTGAATCAAAAAGTACCACTGCAGGATGTTGGTCAACTAGGAACTTACCAGCAGTGACAACCTCACCAGATAGGATTTCCTCAATACTGTTATAATGAGCATGCCCCTGACGGCCACCTTGGTTGACATTCTTCTTAGGATAAGGACAATTTCTGGACCAATGGTCTGGCTTGTTGCAGTTCCAGCAAGGCATGTTGCTGGGAGGAACACTGGAGCTGCTCTGACTAGAATTTCCCTTTGGCAGAGCGACTGTATAAGCCTTGCAGAACCCAGTTTTGACAGCAGGCTTCTTTTGTGGCGGACGGAACTTGGTATTCTGAGCAGGTGGGCGAGGGGAAGCCCTAGGAGCAGCTGGAGTCCGAGATTGCGAAGCACTCGCCTCAATGGCCCTTTTGCGGCTCTTAGAGGCAGCATAAATAGCATTATTGTTTGCCTGAGTCAAAACATCACTGATAAAATCGTTGAAGGTAGTACACTTGCTCGTACCCATGGTCTTCATCAGTTTTGGGCCGAGGCCTCTTTTAAAGCTAGCAATTTTCTTGGCATCGGTATCCACAAACTCTGTGGCATACCTTGCCAGGTTGTTGAAAGATTGCAGATATTCAGTCAAGCTTTTATTTCCCTGCGACAGACTCATGAATTATGTGTGCTTGATAGCCATAAGACCTGGAGGAATATAGTTCCCACGGAATGCTGCTTTGAATTGGTCCCAAGCAATCGGGACATTTGCAGGCAGTGTGGAACGATAGTGGCTCCACCAAATACCCGCTGGACCATGCAGTTGATGAGAAGCATATTCAGTTTTTAGCTCATCGGTCAAGCGAAGCAGACGAAACTTTTGTTTAATAGTGTTCAACCACTCGTCGGCTTGCAGTGGTTCCTCCGCCTCCTTAAAGAGCGGGGGCTTAGTGTCAAGAAAGTCCTTGAAATCACCGTACTAATTGGGTTCTGGGCCCTGGCGGCCATGACGAGCCTCCCGGTTGGCAAGTTAGCGCATAGCATCTGCTAGCATGCGCTGCCCTTCTACCACGGACTGCATCAGCTCAGCCGGGGTAGGTGGTGGCGGAGGGGGTGGCTGTTCCTCATCCTCATTGCCACGACCCCGACGGAGGTTGTACGACATCTGCAAAATGCATAGCCAATGAGCACTGATGATGTGGGAAATTTGTAGATGAATTATTGTAAATAGGTCAAACTGACTTCATGAAAAATGACTTTGCAAAGAATCAAGGCACAGTAATTCATCACAACCGCACGATCCATTCAAGCGCATCAATTGACGCAATCGTGTGTGGGTATCCAACCAGATGTATTTTGGTGTAACGCTCACTCACAGGGAGCACAGCAGTGACTGATCCGTTTACTTTCATATCTACGTGATTTTTGACCCTTCGTACGGATACTCGGATTAAATCCCAAAATTTCTAATTGACTGAGAAAGGCTACTTCAAACTGACCACAAAGAGACTTCTCAACGGTAGAGTTCCATGGTGGATCATGACTAGCTGCCTCGATACTAGCGCGTGCCAAGCAGCACAACCTTATGTCGCGCGCCACAGGAGGCCCTCGGTTTTGTCGCGGCACCGAAGGGTGCTAATCGTGACACCATCATCGAACGCAACACAATAAGACATCCAATTGTGATCGAAATTAATAGGTTCAAACTAAACATCCAGGAAACATAGGGTTCGACCTTACATCCCAAAAGCCATGTTATTACAAAGGCTCTCTCCAACACAGGGAGGGCACAAAAGACGATCCTAACATCATAGCTACGTGATGACTACTCTAAGCATCGTCCTCAGAGTCGGTGTCAAGGATCTCCCCGCCGTTCTCATCACTAACAGGCTCTAACTCCTCATCTTCTTCTTCTTCTGGTTCTTCTTCTGGTGGGGCATCCTGCGGTCCATTGACCTCCACTTCATCATCATCTTCAGCCATGAAGATTCCTGAACCCATGTCCTCGTCTGTGTTGTTGTTTCGAGGCAGCAGAGGATTGAGCTGGTTGTTCAAGCGGTGCACTTCTTCATGAAGATTGTCATTGTATTCTTCAGCGTTCTCCAACTGTTGCTCGAGCTCAAACTGACGAGCTCTCAGAACGTTCTCCTCGTGCCAGGCTTCATCCCTCTGGTTCATGACGCGGACCAGCATGCATTGACAGTTGCGATTTGCTACTGTCAACCTCTGGACTGCAAGTGTTTCCTGATCACGGTCACGGATCACTTGCTCCAGTTGCTGACGCGCTGCATTCCTGGCAGTAGTCACTTCAGCCAACTCAGCCCGCAGCCTTTCCACCTCAGTGGGCTCGGGGCGGGGCTCACGTGGAGCTAGCTGGTGGCGAGGGGGCCTTCCTCCGGTCGACTTACGGGCGGTCCTCTTAGTACGTGCCATCTGTATCAACAAGGTACGACTTAAGGTGAGGATAATTTAGGGGATACGAAATTTAATTTAGTCGGGACTATTGATATTTTAAGGAGGGAGTAAAATGACATGTATGATGTAATTAAACATGATGCATGCACGTTCCGTACGCCCTCTCACCTTAGTAGAAGCCTAAATTTCTAACGCTAGGCGGTGGCATACATACATTTTCTCATATAAGCGAAACTATCGGTCTACTCGTTACGCTGTTAGTGTACCTGCAGAAATTCTCATTTCAGCCCAACAGTTTCCCAATATAAACACACAAGAAAGCAGTAACTACTTTCCATATACACATCCCATGATGTATATACTTCAGTATCAAAGCTACCCGATCGAAAGATTCCCCCAATTAAGTGCTTACATAATTACACGGTTTAAACATGTAAGTATGCAAGTCACCAAAGGTACTCTCCCCTAGATCGCCGGTTGGACGATCAGGCTCTCACATCTCACACTTACCAGAGCGTCGAGGTAATTGATCCATACATTACCACCCAAGTGGATGGCATCCATACAATATCACGCCGTATGGACGACGAAACAGAAACAACCAAGACCCCAAAGTTAGTACTTATTATAAGCCACCTAAGAGTCCTTATTTGGGCTAAGGGATGTGATCACTGGCATACCTATGAAAATAATTTTTATAGTTTTAACCCTTTTCATAAACAAATGCTTTTATTTTTAATTACTCGTATGATGTGTTTAATGTTGAATTATGCTCCGGTACCAGCTGTAACCGAACCGACCAAATTATAAGAGCACAAGTACAAAAACAAGCACCGAAGCGCTCAAATTTTCGAACTTGAGCCCATATAATCCCGGTAGTCAATCGAAACCATGAAGGATTTCAAACCAACTTGCTTACAACCAAGATCGCATCATTCAATATACACATCATACGTTACATTTCACAAGTAGTTCTGAAATAAGTTTACACACACGGAGTCGCAATTATTACAAACCAAGTTTATAAAGTAGCGGAAGCATACACACACCAGTTGTTTAACTACTGCCAGTCTTGATGATCAATAACCCGCAAAAGCATCAGGAAAGTACATAAAATATGATCATGCCCTAGTGATCTAGTCTTCGTCACCCGCAGGGTGGAGACAAGTTTTGCAGAAGCCTTGATAGAGCATATCATCTGCAACAGGAGGGAATAAACCCTGAGTACTGGAATGTACTCAGCTAGACTTACCCGTCTAAAACCAGAAATAAGATGACACCAAGGATTATGCAAGGCTTACACAAGAGGCTAGCTGACATTACATTTTGCAGAAAGGCATAAGTAATTAAACTCTTATAACCTGTACTAGCAGTTATTTTTAGCATTTACATGTCATCTATCTTAGCACCTGTACTAAGCATGCACTTGATTATCATCAAACAATTATTAACATTATATCCATAACAGGTATAAATTGTGGTAACATTGTATCATTCACTTAACCATCTGTTCGATTAATGAGATCTACGTTGCCGCTGCTCAAGTCAAGTGCTCACTAACCGGGAGCGACGGCGATTCGAATCGAATTCCTATCCAGCTGGAGGGGTATTTCTAACACTCACCGTGCAGACCCCTGCCAGTGTCGCACAGGGCACCTTTTCATATGATTCAGGAATCGTGGGTCCGAATGATGTCGCAACCCCAAGGGCGACACTCTGCCAGGTGATAGGGACTCTAACCCCCCTTGGTCTCACGCCAATGTCCCCAAGCACATCCTTTCTCTCCTCCAAGAAGCAACCTACCATTCGATTCCCGGCCTGAATCACATTACTCGGCTTTGCGGTCGGAACGACTTATCCGGCCAACTAAGTGTTAGACTGCGTTCAACATGACTCAAGGACGTACAACGAATCGGCCCTTAAACGACTCAGACGAGCATAGCTCCACACCCAAGACGTGAAGTGTCTTGCGGCTATGCTATTGAATTTCCGCCCGGTCTCAATTTCATTTTAAAGCATGGATCCATCCACGATAGCCATAAGCCACTCGTGACCCATTCCTATATCTCGCGGATGACCGGAAATCACCCGACTTCTACCGGACTAAGCAGGGCTAAGCATTGACACGTGCCTAAACCTAATTTAGGATTTAGGTACGATATCTAGACAAGGACAGGTATAATGCAACAAATGTTTTCATACAACTCCTACAACTGAATGCAATAAACAATTAAAAGTACTCAAGATAGATTTATAAAACGATAGGTTCAGCATGCACCGGGGCTTGCCTTTTAGAAAGGTCGAGGGCCGGTGGTCAGGACACTCGGGCAGATCTCCTGCAGGAGCTTCGTCGCCGGTTGGTTCCTCTGGCTGCTCCGGCTGGTCCTGGACTTCCTCCGAGATCACTTGCTCGAACTCAAGGAACGTTACTCCCTCCGGAACACTTATTGCATGAGTACATAATAAATCTCATGGATGCATAATGAAAGATGCAGCATGCTCGGAATGAAATGCATTGCAACACTCTTAAAGCTCTATTCAAATCACTTAATCTCCGGAAGAGAAGTACTCACCTAATCTACCCAACCTAAGGTATAGCTGTTCTTCTTCAGTTAAGGCCCTAACACCTAACAATCACAAGAGTAACATTACTTTTGGTTACCACATCAAACATCCAACACCAAATATCACAGCAAGACATTCTGGACAGCAGCTAATTATTTCTAACATAACAGGAGATTCCTAACTCCAAAAGATATGATCTAAGATAATATGGAAAGCTTATGAAATGCACTACAATTCATTTTCAGACCTCAACCTTCGATTCCTAAGTTTTCCATGTCGAATTTCTCAAGTTCCAAACTACTGAGCCAAATGCTCCCAATTTTTACCAAACTACTGAGCCAAATGCTCCCAATTTTTGACACAAGCTATTTTATCAAGTTTACTACAACTTTGGTATTTACAAGTTTTCCAGCAAACACCTTTATCAAAGGTCAAACCCAAAGATACTACCAGCTGTCTAGAAAACCTAGAATTACAAAGATTAAATATTTATTTATATGGCAAACTTCCCCTAAGACCAAACTAATGTTACCAAAAGTTCACATGGGTCACAAAAACACCAGAAAGTAAGGTATGCCCACCTAGAATATTTATTTATACTCATTTATTAATTTACTTAATTAATTAAGTGGAATTTTAAACATATATGTAAACTGCTCATAAAATTCTACAAAAATTACAGGAGACTCTCTGACCCAAAAAGAGGCTACTGTAAAATTTTCATCTAAAATTATTCACAGAAACTTCCTACACAAAATTCACAAGCCAAAAAGACTGATTTTTGTATAATTAACAAATTATATTGAAAAGTATCAAACAACAGATTTAATATTTTTCTTAGACACTTTAGGGTACCAAGACATTCTCCAAAAATTTATATGAACATTGCACATGTAGAAAAATTACTAAAATTCATTCAAGTATTTCCTAGAACAACATGATAGCATTATAACTTGACAACTACTTAAGCACTAATGTCCAAATTTTTACCAGAGCTAATATAGGTATAACTTAGCCTACCCACCAAATTTCATAATTTTTGGAATACTACAACTCAAGTTATACATTTAACAAATTTGCCTTCATTTCAAAACACATTTGAAAGACCTATTTAATTCTGCCAGAAACTAAATATCACATACCAGATTTATATTTTTCTAAAATACTACACATCATGCAGAGTCTAACAAAATTTACTTCACAATTTTTAACCAAGTGAAACCCTAGATGTACATTTTTCCAAACAATATCTAAATATGTGGCAAAATAAAAAGGAAAACAAAACTAAAAACCTAAACCCCACTAAAGGGCCGGCCCACAGCTGACGCGGCCCAACTCCCTCGGCTCGGCCCGCTCCCGCGCGCGGCCTGCTCCGGCTCCCGCCCGCGCGCGCGTGCGAGTGACAGGTGGGGCCCGATGCTAGAGAGAGAAGAGCGAAGGGGGGGGAGGCCGCGGCTCCGGCGAGCTCTAGCTCGCCGACGACGGCGTCTCCGGCGATGGGAAGAGCACCAACGGCTTCCACGTGACTTCCCGCATCGACCAACCCTTGATTTGCGGATCCTACCCCACCCTAGCTACGACGGCCATGGTGACCGCGGCTCGGAGGCGGCACCCGGTGGCGGTCCGGCGAGCTCCGGGAGCTAGGGACCTAGGTGGTGCGTGCTACGGCTTCCTAAGGACATGGCGGACCTCTCCATGCCAAGGACGAGGACGGAGGTGGAGCGAGTGCAGCTGGCCGTGTGAGCACCGCACCGGCGGCCATGGCGCGGCAGCGCACGACGGTGTTCCGGCGTGTACCGGCCATCCCATCCGGTAACGTCATCACCTAGGCTTCTCTACCCGCCCCAGAACCCATAACACATACTTGGGGGAATGGAGGGTGACCGTAGGGAGCTGGCCACGGTGAGCCGCCGCGCGGACAGTACGCCGGCGAGGACTCGCGGTGGCGGAAACGGAAATTCACCCTCACCTCGGCACAATCCGGTCAAGCAACGGGTGGAGGAGGTGGAGGGGATTCTAGCGGAGTGGTGGACGGGATTTGGAGGACGGTGGTGAGACGGTGAGCTCGCGCGAGCACGGAGAAGGCTACGGCGGCAATGGCGCCTCCGTTTTCCGCCTCGGTGAACCCGGCCAGAGCGAGAGTGAAGGAGAGAAGAGTGAGCGCGAGTGTGGGGGTGGAGGTGTCCGCTCGACCTTCACTTTGCTCCTGGGCTCGCGACGTGGAGGTGATGGCAGGACGCACGCGACACGCGGCCACCGGACTCTGTCCGAGCGCCACGACGCGGCCGGCTGTCTGACTGACGACGTCAACTGAATGAAGCCCGAGATGGTGGTCTGACAGTGAAAGTTTGGCGCTGATTATCTTCCAAAACAGCTCGATTCGGTCCAAGATGACTACATCAAATTTGTAGAGCTATGTGAGGGCAACAAGTTTGTCAATTGGAGCATGGACTGGTTCAGCCTAGATTTGAAACTACATAGCCCCAAAGTGGTGCCCTTTGAAACTGAAACGTATTTTCAGTTATTGAAACCGACTGAAACCCTATTTTCTAGACACCATATCTCCTAAACCATTTAGAAATAGGTGATAGTGATGTTGACAATGTTGTAGAGCTAAGTGAGTACTACAAAAGTGTCAACATGAGTTGGAGCTGATTTGGTCTGCTTTGTAAACTACAAGCTTCCAAAGTAGGTCACTGTAAAACTGGGAGGCACTTTTGAGACTTAGGAAAAATTCTAAGTGTTGAGACAGCCCCTCTAGCTGAATTGTGGGCCATTTTTGAGCATGTTCTGTTCAGTTTCATGAGATAGTCATATTGAGACTTTTGTTCCCCATGAAATTCCCTACAACTTTGCTTAAGGGTGCTCCTCCATGCAAGGTCTCTAAGCTAGACTTTTTAATTGGTCAAACTAGAGCATCCTGGGGCTAAATGCTGGTCAACTACACCTTAGAGGGCATTTTGGTGATTTTGGTCAACATGAACCTCGCTCCATGAGTGACCCTAAGTATAACTAAGGTGTTGTGAGATATAATTAGCTACTCTACCCTTTAGTTACACCAACTCCCTAGTGTCACATGATGTGAACCAAACAAAATTCTAAAACATCCACATTAGTTGCAAACAACATAAAATAACATGAGATGATGCATGCTTATGCTTATGCAAATGCAATGCAATTATGGAGCTAAACACCTGAGGTGTTACACAATGCACTTCAGCAGAAGAAGGATTTCGCAACCAATTCCAACTAAAACAGACAGATCATCAATGGACTTCTACTACTGGCTCATTGCCTCATCATCCACACTTGCACTCTCATCAGCCTGCTTAGCTGCCTTAGCCGCCTCCTCTGCAAGATATTTTTTGACATGCGTAACATACTCTTTCTTCCAGTACCAACCACTATAAGATGCAGTGCCATCCCACTGAAATTACAACACCTAATGAGAAGAATTTTAATCAAAATCATCACAAAAAATGGCTACAAACCATAAACAAACAAGACAAAAAAAACAACTCACATTGTGATCCGGACACATGTAGAAGATACGACCCTTGTTAGGACACTCCTTCTTCACTTGGTACTCCAACATAATCCTCTTCTCACACTTGCCACACGGAATGAGAGGGAGCCGGCCTCAGTCGCTTACGAACTCCATGGAGCCCAAGGAACCAGAAGCGGTCGCCATCTACTCACTATACTCATTTTCATCAACTACTATAAAAGTCATAAATTTCTCTATTTAAAGCTATGTATACTAGCAATGCAAGGTGCATACTAGTTTTGATGAACTACTATAAGCTTCCTTCATCCAAATATGCAAACTATCAAGTGATTTTGAGCTCAAATGGCATATAAATTAAATAAAAAATATCCACCATTATTCCTAATCTATAAAACAAAAAAAATTCTATTTCAAGACCATGAAATGAGGCAATGAAAGGTGCATACTAGTCTAGATGAACTACTATAAGCTTCCTTCATCTTCATATTCAAACTATCAAGTGATTTCGAGCTCAAATGGTATATAAATAAAAAAAATCCACCATCATTCACAATCTAAAAAACCACAAATTTCTCTATTTCTAGACCAAGAAATGAGCCATGTTAGTGATGAAACATGAGAGGATGAAGCACCTAACCTTTTAGAACCAAAAATGGATGGAGGAATCGGATGAAGTGTTGAAATGGCGGACGGCGACGAGCAAGAACACAGGAGATCGACAAGCAAGAACATAGACCTTGAAATGGCTTGGGCTGCAGGAGGAAGAAGGAGAGAGAGTATATATGCCAGGACCTGTAGTCCCGATTTGTGGATCAAACCCGGACTATAGGTGGGCTTCTAATCCCGGTTGGATCCACCAACCGGTATTAAAGCATTAGCCATGGCTGGTGGCTCCAACTAGGACTGGAAGGCGACCTTTAGTCCTAGTTGGACATACCAACTAGGACTAAAGGTCCCCTCCTGCTCCACTCCTGCAAAAGCTGCGCCTCTAGCCATTGGGCAGGGGACTTTCCTCCCGGTTGTTATGTCCAACCGGGACAAATACTTTATTTAGTACTAGGCCCAAAAATGGTCGGGACTAAAGGCTCGAACTGAAAGTCTGTTCTCTACTAGTGGTGGTATCATTCAGATTCTGTTTAGATTGGATGTTGTGTGATCATCCAAAGTTTAGTTGTATTTCTAACCACTGAGATGTCGTAGTAGAGTTATATGGAAATCTAAGGTCGCATACTTTCAGGTACGGGGTCTCGTTAGGTCTATTCTGTCCACTGATCATGGAAGCGATTGTACCTATCGTGTGTGGAAAAGTGTACACCCTTTACAGAGTGTATTGAATCTATTCGAATAGCCACATCCTTGGAATGGGCAACCGCTGGGATGAGCTCACTTATGATTAGAATTTATTTTATGTGCAATGAAACTGTGTTAATCTGATTATTTAAAATTAGATAATAACTCATGAACTGGCGAGAATGGTAATGCTCTCCTAGGGCCCAACCCACCTATAATTTAATCATGCCACCCACCATTTCTGCCTCCACATATAGCCTCCATCATCTACTCCACCAACCCTATGGTTAGGGCTTGTTGAGTACGTATGTACTCGCCCATTGTTGACTCACAGATTTTGACCCCGAGGAGGACCACGACTGCGATGAGGAGGCGAACCACGAGGTCTAGGAGTCATGCGAGGATTGTGCATCGTAGGAAGGAGACTTAGAAGCTAGGGTTTCGACCATGCTCAAGCATGCCTATGGAATAGAGTATCGATACGCTGTAAAATACCATTGTTTTAGAGACCACCATGCTACAATAAAATGCTGCTTCATGGCAGTAGTATTCTGCTAGTATGTAATGCCTGTGCCTATGCCAATCGAACTGTTCATGTAAGACCCTTATAATTAATATCAATAAAGCTCCTTTATATCTCTGTACCATTTTTGTGTATGTTGTTCGTATTTGTGTATGATCCTGGCACAAATACGGATGCACCTGGACTCTCAAAATGAGGGGCTGACAGAGTGGCATCAAAGCCAAGCTTGATCGTAGGATGAAGCCCTAGGATCAGATCGCGTATTATAATGATAATAATAGTAATAATAACAACCCTAAGCATAATAATAAAAAGGACAAACTTTCCATATTGTTACTTCTCATTTGGGTTGTAAAAATTCTCTAACCCGTGTTGTAAAATTTTTGCAGCAAACGGAGGACAAATGGGTTCGTTCGGACTGCCTGACTGTCAGAGGATTCCTGCAGCTCCTTTGGGAGACACTCTAGCTCCTTGGCTACATTGAGCCTCCTATGTACTATGGTTGTGAGTACCAGGAGGATGGTGTGCCCAAGTGTGAGGTGCGCCTACGTATTCCAGAACATCCATCATGCCCAGGATTCAAGACTCGGTACATCCCAGCTACTGGATGGGAATTATCTGACACATGCCAGCTAGCATAAGCTAAGCTCTCATAGAATATTGCTAGATATTTGAGGAAGACATTGAGCACACTCCTGCAAGATTATTTCCCATGCCAAATCAGACTACTCCAACATGGTGTGAGAAAGTTTGGGCCTTGGAGAGAGTTGACCCCAAAGCACCAGAGTACACTGCAGTATCCACAGTCAGATATTTGCATGCTCTTGACTCTCTCTATGAAGATCAGCACCAAGAATTAAAGAGATCGATGGCTAAGGCTAAGGAGATTGATGCTGAGCTACGAAGTGTGAGACTGGATTTATTCATAGCAACTCAACAGAGGGCAACTCTGAGACACAAGTTGGATTCCTGTCATCAAGAGCTGGATCAGATCCTGCAATGTCCGCCCAAGAGGAAGCGAGCAAGAAGGACGAAGAAAGGAAAGAGGACCTTCACCATGCCCCTAGCCTTGCATTAGAAGTAGACCCACGGGGTAAGGCACCAGCATATGATCCACATCACCCCCACTATGATTTAAGTGGATACATTCCAAGGAGTCACTCTGATTGTGAAAGGGTGGAGACTAGAGAATCCATTGCTGACAACTTCAACAACAAGAAGATCACATGTGAAGCAAAGAATGCCGAGCCTTCATGAGTTCTTCTAGGCAGGATGATGATGATGGATATGCACGTGAGCTCTACATGCTGCAAGAATAGCCCAAGAAAAGGACAAGGCCATGTATAAGGACCTTGACAAGATGCAGTTCATGTAGAAAAATAATCTGAGTCATAACATCTAGTTGTAAAATACTATACCGCTAGTATCGCTTCGAGTCCCTAATGCATGAGTTGTCGTGTAGTGATCGTTTTAGTAGTTGTCATGTATGATGCGACTTTGTATCATATATGTGTAACTATTCATGTGATGTAATATAATGTGTGTGTTTGAATACGAATGTGTGCCTTTGTATGCCTTGTTTGCTTGTTATTTTCACCTTCCTTCTGCTTAAAGCCAACGGGATATCTTCTCATCCTTGCTGTGCGAGGGTTGTTACATTGGGTCTAGCTATTAAAAAGTAGGGCTCGTCGTGCTTTGCACCTAATCAACCCTCTGGGTGAGTTTAGGGTGAGTACGCCCCGAAGTGCTAAAGAGTTCTCTCTAATCCTTAGTTTATCTCTGTTGCTTAAGATAGTTCGCTCGCTCTCCCACTCAGCTTTACTCAATTTTTAGTCTACTTGTCTGCTACCCTTTACAGTTTATCCCATCATTCTATCTACACCTTCATATCAGCATTTCTAACCACCAAACCCATCTTTCCCTTCTGCCATCCCTTGGGAATAAATAAATACGACCTCGGAGTACCCACCAAGTGAAGTGCTACACGATAATTCTGTGCCCTTGCGCCCTCCAATAGACACAAGAAATATCAACATTAGACGAACCTTTGAAAGACTTCATAGTGAACCCTACCGACCTTCCTTAGTAGTGGGTCAAGAGGCTCGCAACCTCAGGCGAAAGGGTAAATCACTGCTCATGGGTAAAGATGTACAACCTCTACAGAGTGTAAAAATGTTATAACAATTATGCTCACGGTCATGAGCGGCCTGGACTCCTTATGGAATAGATGGACACTAGTGATTATTGTTTCTTGCTATACATTATTCTTGTTTATTTGATCATGTGCTTATATGGGCTTATGCTAAACTTGTTGCTACTCAATTGCTAAAATTGTGACTCACTAAAAGCTAAATGCAGTAAACCAGTGTCAGCCTTCTCATCTTCATGAACCCCGTGTTATATATGCTGAGTATGACATGTACCTACGCTTGCTTTACTTTTCAATACTTCGGAAAAATCCCGGATAGGTACCAGATTACTAGAGGCTAGAGGAGTTAGGCTTGTGATCAACCAGTCAGTTGTCCCTGTGGTGTTGGAGCCTTCGCCTCAAGGATGGAGTGGTCTTCCCACTGTTTGTTGTCTAAGGTTGTATCTCTTGTATTAACTACATTATATATTAAGCATTGTCTTTTGATATTACCCTTATTTGTAGTCATATGTGTGCTTTGACTTCCTAGTCTCACATATCGTGTGTATCTAGTTTTGTTCTTAAAACCAGGTGCTACATCTAGTCAGGGATAAAATCAATTATTCATCAATAGAGAACATCAATGTTCTATGAAGAAAATTTTCTAGCCACCAGAAAAAAATGTTGTAATCAAAAGGAAAAAAATGTTATACAGAGATAAAAAAGAAGTTTCACCCTGAAGATGGGATTGTTTAGCATTGTTTCAGGTATTAAGGGGACACCATGATCGAGTACTACTATACTTGATCTTCATGTTCTGTGACATGAGTTCAACTTGTCTATGGTGTCCTATTTTGGTTGTAATAACAAGAAATTTAGTTCAATACTTGTGAAACGTTTAATTATTCGAATGTATCAGCAGAATTTTTTGATTAATTCGGTTAATTATCCTAACCAAGATCGATTGTTTGATCACCGCAATTATTTTTATTCTGAGTTTTATTCTCAGATTCTATCTGAGGGGTTTGGGATTGTTGTAGAAATCCCACTCTCGCTAGGGCAACTATCTTGTCCAGAAGAAAAAGAAATACCAAAGTTTCAAAATTTACAATCTATTCATTCAATATTTCCCTTTTTAGAAGACAAATTTTTGCATTTACAGATAATGTTCTCAACATTTCATAGAGTATTCAAGTTAATTTGTGAAAATTGAAAAGAAATAAATTTTATAGTACGTGTCAATCCAATTAGATTAGAATTGATTCTGACATTCTTATCGGAGGAAGTGATGTATCTATGTACAGAATGGTAGACGGTACATTGAGCGTAATTTCCTTATTAACTGGAGGATTGTTTCCTTGGAATGGTCATCTGAAAAAAGGCAATTAAAACAATAAGCTTAAATTCCTTGTTAATTGTAGTACCGTTTTGATGGAATGGTAAAATAGGCAAAACTAAATGCAATTAAAACATAACTGTTATGAGGCTATAACGGGAACAATATTGATTGTTATGATTGGTGGATGATTTTGATGAAGCAGTAAATTAGGCAAAAATGAATGCAATTAAAACTTTACTGTTCAGTGTTTGGCTAACTGGCTACATATACGGAGGCTACAAGGAGGGTCACCCCACAACCCTAGCTATCCTAATGCTTAGTCAACATATATACTACACACTTGTTTGTGCTCGTGGGTAATAGTAGTCTACACCAGCAGCCATGGCCAAACAGCCTCTTCTCCTCGCCATCCTATTCGTGGCCTGTATGCTGGAGTCCAACTCCAAAATAGCTGCAGCTACGACAGCGTACGACGTTCTGCAGCAGAACAACTTCCCGCAGGGCCTGTTACCGCTTGGCGTGAAGTCATACGTGCTTCGCTCAGGCGGCTCTCTGTCTGTGAACCTCGGTAGGGAGTGCAACTTCCTGGTCACGGTTGGTGGCAAGCAGTTCAAGTTCCGGTACGCCAGCACCGTCAGCGGGGTCATCAAGTCCGGGTCGATCAGTGCCGTGAATGGCGTGCGCCTACAGGTGGAGTTCGCGTGGCTCGGCGTCAGCCAAGTCAGTCGCGCTGGTAACCAGATCATTATCCAGGTGGAGAAGTCCTCGCAGTCTTTCCCTGTCAGCGCTTTCACACAGAGCCCCCGCTGCACCTGAGGCGATTTGGCAAATTGAATTTCGATGCAGCATGCATGTGTGTGATGCTTGTCATATTTTGTAGAACTTCCCTCCGTGTGTTTCTTGGCTCATATGCCAGCTTTATATAGAGTAGAGTGGTTATATAATCATAATTTGAGTGTTTTCCAGTAATAATTACAATCACGTCGTCACTCTTATCTAATATCGGCTTGAACGCTACTGCTTCCGATGTGACGGACAAAACCTGTAAATTTCTATATGAAATTACACAATCGTTGGTGTCACAACAGTGGAGGCCGGCAGGGGCTGATCTGGACGGCGGCGGCGGCGGCAGCTGTTGAGCCAGCTGGCGTGGCCTGAGTGGTGGCTGCAGGGGGCTGGCAGCTGGCCGGGGTGGCCCTGGTGGCGGCTGCAGGGGTTAGCGACTGGTCATGATGGCCTGGCGGCGTTGGCGGCGACTCAGGGGTGCGGAACACAACCAGAATTTTAAACTTTTCCTAGTGATATCGGCTTTTCCTAGTGTTTTAGTATTCAAAATTTAGTATACACTTTTTCTACCAAATATCTCGTAGTGAGGATTCCCATGAGTTATGACTAATGGTAATGTTTTATTACTACTTAAAAACACTAAGATAATTCCACCATTTTTGTAGTGGAAGGCCGGTATGGCTGTAGAGAAAGAGGAAGAGAGAGTGAGGAGATAAAGCGATTAACCCTAAACCCATCTGCCTAATTTATTAACAGATACAGACGTCTTCATTTGCTCGCCTATTAATACTATTATAGGCTGTCAGTTTAAGATGCCTGCCTGTTAATGGGATCCAACAGGGGTGTCCAAGGCACCCACCTCTTGAAATGCTGGTTAATATGAACCTTTTGCTGAAGGCCCTTGCCCACGTCCGAAAACCCAAAACACCTGTGTCGGATAATGTTTAGGTAGTAGTGTTTAGTGCGTTAAAAACCTCCGATGCTATTTATCTGTTTTTATTAGTAGTGATAGGGGATTGTCATGGTTGACAAAGATTTAGGGAACAATGTTTGTGATGATCCATAAATAAGAGAACAGAGACTAAATTGAAGTGTCAATCTTATCACTCAGAATCGAGAGATCAAGAGAAGTGACTCCTGGTTTGGGTGGGTAGAGGTTGGGCTTTGTTTGGGCACGGATAGTGTCAGCCCTAATCCATACCCATGAAGAAAATAATTTTAGTTAATTACTAGAAGGTTTAAGATCTGTGCAAAAATTTTAAAGATGACCACTGGAGCAAAACTCTAACACCCGAAAGAAATATTTGTTGTGTCTTGGTAGACTTGAATGACCATGGTTTCTCAAAATCTGACTATGCAAAATATGCTGAAACAAAATATCCACAAGAGCATGGAATTCGTATGTTTTAGTGTATTTTGGATAAACACTAGTTAAAGTTCCAGGAACATTAACGTTCACACATCCGTGACGCATGACCTCTACCGTAGCATTCATATATTTCACAATATCAATTTAAATTGAAGTTAATGGAAAGTGATTGGATTGGTCTGGGTCCATTATTAGTATAGAAATGGTAGTCAAACTGTCTGGATTCATTTCCCCAGTTAATTTGGCGATGGTTTCAATAGAAAATTAACTAACATTTAAACGCTAATACAATAGAATATTTGAAGTAATTCCATTTTAATTAATATATGACGATCCTTTTTTATTGACTATCCGTTAGGCTAAAATAAATATAATTAAAACCTGATTCTAATGGTATTGGGAGGAGGGACTATATAAATTGGAGGGAGGAGCAATGGCTTCCGCAGAAATTTTCCAGCTAGCAGCATAGTAGAGTAATACACCGTATTCACAAGGCTGTTCCGGATATTGAAGACAAAAAAAAAGTTGCAGTCATGTTCCACCGCCAGCATATCCTCGTCGTCGCCATTATCCTCATGGCTGCTTCCATCCTGCAAGCCGTCTCCACCACAGCAACCACCTCGGCCAACTTGACCGGGGATGATGCGGCCAAAACAGCCTATGATGTCCTTGAGCAGCACAACTTACCACGGGGTCTTCTACCACTCGGTGTGAAGTCTTACGTGCTCCACCCTGGTGGCAGTTTTGAGGTGACGCTGCCTGGCGAGTGCAACTTCTTTGTCACTGTCGCCGGAAAACAGTTCAAGTTTCGGTACGAGAGCAGCGTCAGCGGGATCATCACATCTGGGTCCATTAGCCGTGTATCTGGCGTGAGGATTCAGGTGGAGTTCGCGTGGCTCGGGTTGAACCAAGTCAGCCATTCTGGTAACCGGCTCAACATTCAGCTAGAGAAGTCCATCCAGTCGTTCCCCATCAGCGCCTTCACCCAGAGCGCACGATGCAGCTGAGGCGACCACCTATTGACCGCTTAAACCTAAGGCCTCTCCTATTTTCTGAAAATGCTTAATTATATGGTACACTATCAAATTTTTGTATCCCGCATATGCTGTGTATTTTGGAATGAAGGATAATAATTTGATTCAGTCCTAAATGTTGTCTTCATGCTTCTTCAGTTTTGCTATGTTTATCTATATATAGACAGATAGGTACACATTGCATGGAAATCATATCATCATTATTTTAGCCTTACCAGAGCATGGGTGGAATCCGCGCGTCTCTAGTATAGAGTCACGTGATCACCGGTAGAGCCTCAGCATCCGATCTAACGTAACTTGCCTGCACTGGCTATCCAGCATGTGGTATCTAATATATAACCTAGAGCCACAATAGTTTGTTCTGCTCATTGGCTCGAACGTATTTTCATCAGTTTGTTTCGAAGGTAACAATGCATATAAGAGGATCGATCCAGAAGAGGCAAACTTGTTTGTTAAGGGGGAATTCCTGTTGAGGAAGTAATCCCTATATATATATATATATATATATATATATATATATATATATATATATATATATATATATATATATATATATATATATATATATATATAAAATATACTAAACTTCTCGAGATCAAATGATAATTTGATATCTTTATTGATTATGAGTTGATGACCTTGTTATTCTATTTGTTGTTGGTGTATTGTTGATTTTGTGAGAAGTTTATGCGGGGATGGGGAATCTCTGGAGGGATTAATTCCTCAACAGGAATTCCCCCTTAACAATAATATAGAACTATTACAATGTAGCTGGCTACAGAACAACTTATTCTGTAGCCAGACCCGAACAGGCGCATCCGACGCGTCTCACCCAACCCAAATGCTCCATCTGCACCAGGTCTTGCTAGGCTCGGCTTGCCTTGCCTTCCGATTGATAGCTAGGCTCGTTTCCATTAATTGCGTTAATTAAGGACCTGTGACCCAAATCACGCTTTGACCACAAAAGAGACCATTTCAATTATGGGTGGTGGTGGACATTTTAGGCACGTCGCTTTCACCGCCCATGACCAGAGGCCCCTAGATCCAGCCTACTCTTCAACGTGATTCAGCTTTGCATGTTTGGGCAACTCCATCGCCATGGTGACTGGTGGCCGCACGGCGGACTGTTCCATCAACGGTGAGCAACGGCGGCGCCACTGCCGCACGCCCTCCTGGTTCCATCCGCCCGTGCAGCGGCAGCTCTCGTGGTGAGCAACTACAAAATATCTTCCTACGATCATTGCATACAAGCTACTAGAATATTTCTTATTCTCATTTTCCCTTTTTCTTGACATCGATCTTTCCAAATGTGCGTGATGGATCCATGGCTGCTCTCTTCCTATGGTGGTGGATCTCAAACGGACAGCACCCACAGCGACGATGATGCCCACGCGAACAGCACCCCAGTGGCGGCGGCGGCTATCCAGCACGGCAACACCGCTCCTTCCCCCGATGCCGCTCCCTACCTGCGCACCACCAATGACATCGGCTCCATGCTCCATCACGCGTTGTGGCCCTAGGCGTCGGCGGTGCGGACTTCCACCGTGCGTCCCCGTTTCGCATGGATGGTGGCCCCTGGGGCGACGCGGCTCGCCCTGCTCGCACGGCGCTCCCCAATGGCGACGCAGTCGGTCTTGCTCGGATGGCGGCCCCAGCGACGAAGTTGCTTGCCTCGCACGGATGTCGGTTTTGGTGGCAACACGACCCTCCCCAGTCGGATGGCAGCCCCCGATGGCAGAGCGGCTTTCGTCACGCGCATGGCGCCCCCAGCAGTGGCGGCGGCCTAGCAACACGGTGTCGCCTTCCTCCCTCACGATGGCGTGGCGGCAGGCCCCTTCCCTGATGCAGCGCCACTTATTTCATTTGATTTTTGTTGGATTTATTTGTACAAATACCGATGAATTTGTTTAATTTCATCCAAAAGTTCATGTGTAAAGTATTACCGATGTATATATATATAGAGCCTGGGCTTTGAGTAATATTGAGCACCCCGGCGGAGCGCCGTCCGTCTCCGGCGACCTGATCAACAATTAATACTCATTTATTTACTACCATCAACGAGCTCAAAAAGCGCAGGTCAAAGTCCATAATATCCGCATTGAAATATTTTAATTACGTCAGGCCACTCCCTCCTCTAATCCCTCCGCTCACCAGGCTCCGCCGTCGCGGGTCACAAAAGGACGCCCGCACCTCTCACCATCGGCGCGTTGCCATCTAGCTCCGCAGGTCGCCAATCACGGTCGCCGCAGCTCCATTCACGTCTGCAGCATTCCGCAGTCGTCTTCTTCATCCCAGTCGTTCGGATCTGGTGTCTTCGTCTCCTCTGGGTGGCCGGCGTGCATGCTGCCAGTGAACGGAGACCGTGACTCTCACCTAAACGACCTGCAGGTTAGCGGCCCTTCTCCCTATCCCTTCTGACGTGAGTTCGTCAAGTTTGATTTGGATTCACTCCTTGGTTCGTCTTCCCCCCAAATCCTCCATGGATGCTCTTGTGCGGAGAGGAGCGACAGTCGTCCCGGCGCAGGGGCGGATCTCGCGGAGCGGCGGCTGGCCAGCCTGGGGGCGGAGCTCGTTGTGCAGACACGGCGGCCAGACCGCCGAGGCGCACCGCGCGTGGAGCGGAAAGGCAGCCGGCCCACCGGGGGTGGACCTCACGGAGAGGAGCTGGCCTGCCGGGGGCGGCGTGGAGCGGCGGCCGTCCCTGCTGGGGGCTTCTTCGTCAAGTTCATTTGGATTCGCTTCTTGTTTCTTCTTTCTCCATACGTGCAGATCCGTCAAGCGACTCGGCCTCCCATGTCAATCAGCAGTCGGTGCGTCCAACTACACGAGGAACTTGAGAGTGGCATCACCGGCCACGCAGCGGAGGCTCGATCCGCTTGGAGCTCCTCCAGGCATGTTTCCGTGGAATAAATATTTGTGGATTCTGTGATGATCCACTGATCTGCAATTGAACACTATTGCCAATGCTATCGAGAAATAAAATTGATCTGGTCGATCACGTGAGTATTTTCAATCTTATTTTATCCGTTGATTTTTACTACTGTACGGTGTAGGATGATCAACCTGCTGCATGATTTCCTCTGTGCCTTTCTCCTCTGTTTCTACTAACTAGTTTCTTTATTGATGATTTGCATTTTCCGTATACAGAGCCACTTGGGTTAGAGTTGCTGATTACCAGAGCATCAGATCAAATGGATATTCTAAATGGAAATGTTCTGAACTCAGTTGACAATAATTTAGGCCATAATGATGGTTTTAGTACTCTCAGGAGAACAGAGGCATAGTCATGGTTATTTCAAAGAAATGTGTGGTCATCTTGTATTGTTTGTGTTCAATAGTTCATGTAATATTGATGTAGTACCTTCATTTTTTTTTTATATTTCGACATTTTTATGTTGTAATATACAAGCACAAGTTTGATAGTGAGATGCTTGATTTACTTATTGTAGTTACGCACAGTTTCATAGTGAGATCGGGTAGCTCAGCCAATTTTTACTGCACACAGGCCTGTCTGAATTATTTTCAGACTCAAATGATAATAGTAATAATAAAATCTGTCAGATATAATAATAATAAAAAATATCCTCCTCCAATAGCGATGAACAATTATCCTCATCTATTCAGTAGTAATAAAAAGGTCAGCCAAGTTTATCACGCATGTCCTTGCTAATAATTATTTGTCGAAACAAAAGATAACAATAGCGACGAACAGTTATCCTCATCTATTCACTAGTAATAAAAAGGTCAGCCAAGTTTATCATGCATGTCCCTGCTAATAATTATTTGTCGAAGCAAAAGATAACAGTAGCGATGAACAGTTATCCTAATCTATTCAGTAGTACTAAAAAGATATCCTCATCTAGAAATAGGATGCCTCGGTAAGTACCACAAACAAGTTTATTACTTATGTCCCTGTCGGTAATTATTTGTCGAACCAAAAGATAATAGTAGTAATAAACAACTATTCTTATCTACTGACTGCACGCCACTATAAGCAGCAAGTTTACTCTGTATAGACTCGTCCGGAATTATTTATCCAAACAAAAAAATTTGATTACTACTAGTAACAAAAAATTATTATGGCTCAGTAACTTTCATAGCCAGTTTTATTGCATACGGGTCCTAACGAAATTATCTAGACTCAAATAAGACTATTTAGTAATAAAAATTGCCATCCATGGAGGCTGCACGCATCAGTAACTATCATAGCCAGTTTTACTGCACACGGTCTCGACTGAATTATTTCTAAACCCAAATGATACTATTAGTAATAAAAAAATACCCCAAACGGAAACCGGACGCCTCGATGATTATTTATCGAATTAAATAATAATAATAGTAATAAAAAATATATCTTCATTCGATATGTAATTATTTATAGAACCAAATAAGACTGATAGTAATAAAAACTATCTTGATCGGAGACCAGACGTCCCGATGATTATCAGAGTTAATTTTACTTCTCACAGGTCCCGAAGGTATTATTTATAGAAGCAAATGATGTTGATAGTAACTATCATAGCCAGTTTTACTGCACACGGTCTCGACTGAATTATTTCTAAACCCAAATGATACTATTAGTAATAAAAAATACCCCAAACGGAAACCGGACGCCTCGATGATTATTTATCGAATTAAATAATAATAATAGTAATAAAAAATATCTTTATTCGGTATATAATTATTTATAGAACCAAATAAGACTGATAGTAATAAAAACTACCTTGATCGGAGACCAGACGTCCCGATGATTATCAGAGTTAATTTTACTTCTCACGGATCCCGAAGGTATTATTTATAGAAGCAAATGATGCTGATAGTAATGAAAACTACCCTGACCGGAGACCGAACGTCCCGATGACAATCAGAGATAATTTTACTCATCAATGTTCTAGACAGAACTATCTATAGAAGCAAAGGATGCTGATAGTAATAAACCACCCTGGCCACACGTAGGATGCCCCGCTGATTATGAGAGTTATTTTTACTCCTCACAGGTCTGAACATAATTATTTATAGAAGCAAAGGATACTGATAGTAATAAAAAAAAACTACCCCGACTTGAGACCAGATGTCCCAATGACTATCAGTGTTAATTTTACTCCCCACTGGTTCGGAAGGAATTATTTATGAAAGTAAAGGATAATGATAGTAATGAAAACTACCGTGATCGGACACTAGACGCCCCAGAGTTTATTTTACTCCTCACTGCTCTGGATGTAATTATTTATAGAACCAAAGAATACTGATAGTAATAAAAACTCTCCTGACCGGATACCGAACGTCTCAATGACTATCAGAGTTAATTTTACTCCTCACGGGTCTAATGGAATTATTTTAGAAGCAGATGATACTAATAGTAATAAAAACTACCCTGACCAGACATTGGACGCCCGAGGATTATCTTAGTTAATTTAATTTTATTGTGCACAGGTTCGTACTAAATTATTTCTATACTCAAATGATACTATTAGTAATAAAAAATATCCAACACAGTCACAATAGTTTATCGAAGCAAATAATAAAAAAGTTCATGCAAATAATAATAATTATTTTATTATTATTTATTGACTTTGTAAAATCTTACAGTTTTAATCCATCGCAAAAAAGACAAAAAAATGATTTACGGTCCCAAATAAAACGTTTTGTAAAATCAACGGTCTAATAAAATAGATGAAATTATCACAATTTAAATCCACGGTCTAATAAACTAAACGAGTGAAATCTGCCATTGAGTCTTATCAAATTGGTGGTACAAGTGCTAGTGGTCCCACTCCAATTCAATGCATTAGAGACATGACGGTAATTTTGTTCGATGTACTGACAAACGAATCATTTATTATTAATAGTATAATTTTGCTATGTAAAATAATTACATTCTGGGCTCTTAGAAGTAAATTTGCTTGTCATAGTCAACGGAGCGTCCGGGCCGGACTAGGTAATTTTAATTACTAATACTATCATTTTGGTCTATAAATAATTCTATCGACATCGGTGTGTAGTAATTTTGGATCTGATAAACACCGGGGAGTCCAGTATCCGGACATGGTTATTTTTTTATTACTAATAGTTTTATTTTGGTAAGTAAATAATTCCTTCATGATCTATATGCGGTAAATTTGCCTACGATAATCACTGAGGCATCTAGTATCTAGACCAGGTAATTTTTATTACTAATAGTATTATTTGTGACAGGACAAGGTAATTTTTATTACTAATAGTATCATTTATGTCTATAAATAATTTCTTGTGGACCTGTGTGCACTAAATTTGCCTGTGATAATCTAAGGACGTCTGGCATCGGGTGAGGTTCTTACTAATAATATCATTTTGTATTATAAATAATTCCATTCAAGTTTACTGCACCTGTGCCTGTCCGTAATTATTCTGGACCATTTAACAGCTGTGAACATGCACCTAGGAACGTGGAAATCGCACCCAAATCAATGCACCTATGACAAGGAGCGACATGCATCTGGTGATTTCCATCCGTTTCCACCGAACCAATCAATGAGCCTTGCATGCAACAGCACGAGAGGTAAAAGCGAGACCCTTTTTATTGCATTCAATTCACATCGACGTTCGCCGGAGCAAAATTCACAGGTTGGTGGTTAGGGTGGCGGGCGTTCAATATTATTCACAGGGCAGGCTTCTAAATAGTAGGGTCATATATATATATATATATATATATATATATATATATATATATATATATATATATTAGGGAGAATTACCCTACGGCTATATATATTAGGGAGAATTACCCTACGGCTGGCTACAAAATAACTTATTCTATAGCCACTTTGAGTTACGATAATTGCTATGCTAATTTACAAGATTATAGTAACTCCTTACTATGTGATTTACTATAACATTATGGAAAATATCCCCATACGTTATAGTAATTCAACTATCGTAAATATATACTAATATTGTCGTAAATTAGTATATACTCTATAACTAGCTACAAAATAAGTTATTTTGTAGCCACCTCTATTTACGATAATTTTATATACTAATTTACGACAATATTAGTATATATTTACGATAGTTGAATTACTATAACGTATGGGGATATTTTCCATAATGTTATAGTAAATGACATAGTAAGGAGTTACTATAATCTCGTAAATTAGCATAGCAATTATCGTAACTCAAAAGTGACTACAGAATAAGTTATTTTGTAGCCAGTTGTAGAGTGTTTACACTGGATTTTGGAAATCACAGTGTTGGCAGGCTTCGTCTGGAAGGAACCGCTAAAAAAGCGGTATCGGCTCAATGTAACGAAGCTGGATTCTACTGAGAAGGAAGGCGGCATCGGCTCAAGGCGTAAAGGGATCGGACTCTGCCAGAAAGGAAATCGTGGAGTCCAATTTATGTATATATTAGATTATTTCGTTTCACTCAAGAATTGACTAATCATGTTCGGTTAGGACTCGTGTCGGTCCTGGGTATAAATATAAACCCCAGCTATTGTAATTGGAATAATCACACAATCAATACAACTTTTCGGCTCAACGCCAAAACCTTAAGACTAGGAGCACTTTAGATCTAGGCGAGTTTGTTTACACCAGATTTTGAATGGGACGTGGGAACCAGGAACTTGGGAAGGCATCGTGAGGACCGCGTCACCCGCGGAATCAACTAAGTACGGATTGGGATCAAAATGGACTAAGAGCATCCCAAAGGCCGTGACATCAGCAATATCAGCTCGAGCGTGGTTAAAGCAGATTCTGCTAACAAGGGATGGGAGGTGGCATCAGCTAGAGCATGAAGGACTCAACTCTACTAGAAAGGGAAGCGTGGAGCCAATTTTATCTAAATTAGGATATTTTCTTTATGTACAAAAATTGTAAGTCTTATTTGATTAGGACTTGTGTCAAGCCTAGGGTACGCAATCAATACACAATTTTCTTTGGTTTTCACGCCATTGCATTAGGAGTATGAGTAAAGTAGATTTCGACGAGGTCTTTAGTAAGCGGGGCAGCATCGATTTCGATCTCCGGTTTGCTAGTAAGTACCATCACGACTAGTGTCATCTCGTTAGGCTGCATCAGTGTAGGTGGCAGAGAGACTGAGGGCGACAGGGAGCTCGGCGGGCTGCCTGCTGCGCAGTGGCTTTGTGGGGGCCCTTTTGTCAGTGAACAGTGTGAAGCATGGGAAGGCATGGGATTTAAAGTCGGAGCCTACATGGGCCACGCGCATGATTGAGCAAATTTGACTAAGGGGGTGTTTAATCGGTGGGTGAAAAATTTTGGGATGTCACATCAGATGTTTCAAGAGATGTCAAAAGAGGTGTTCGGATACTAATGAAAAAACTAATTACATAACTCGTCTGGAAACCATGAGGTGAATTTATTAAGCCTAATTAATCCGTCATTAGCACATGTTTACTATAGCACAACATTGTCAAATCATGGATTAATTAGGCTCAAAAAATTTGTCTCGCAAATTTATCGCAATCTGTGTAATTACTTATTCTTTTTGTCTAAATTTAATACTTTATGCATGTGTCCAAACATCCGATGTGATGGGTTGAAATTTTTTTATGAACTAAACACCCCTAAATGTGTGGGACGCGGGATATTTGCCCAGTGAATTTGAAACGGGCGGGCGGGCAGCTTGACTACGGTGCTTGCGTGGACTCCAGGCCTATGCCGTTGGCCTGATTGGCTGGTGGGGCCGGTAGGTGTACGGTATATAGGGATACAGATTTTAGAGTCCAAACATGTTCGTATTAGGGCTGGTTTAGTTCGCGAAAAATTTGGCAAAATGCTACTGTAGCGTTTTCGTTGTTATTTGGCAAATATTGTCCAATCATGGTCTAATTAGGCTTAAAAGATTCGTCTCGTCCATTTCGTCTAAACTGTGTAATTAGTTTTATTTTTTATCTATATTTAATGCTTCATGCATGCGTTTAAAAATTCGATGTGACGGGGAATCTTGAAAAATTCTGGGAACTAAACAGGCCCTTAGCGAGGGAACATTCCTGTTATTCTACAAAAATTAGTTTTGAAAGTATATTTCACTTGTATATTATTAACTGGTTTTGAATCAATTTCAATCCAATTGAGCTACGCATAAACTTTCTAAGAAGATCGAATCAAATTAATATAAGCGAGCCGCCGGAAGAGATGTACGTGCGTGTGTAGACTTGCTAGCTTTCAGGAAAGAAGCTAACAATATTTTAGTCTGTACATGTCAACACACGTACATTCTTGCATGGGCCACGCGCAAATCACCTCTTGAAGGCCCATAATTGAGATTAGTGGTCGCTAATGGCCGGTACTAATGAGCCCAAATAATGACCGTGGACGTGGGCTGGCGTGACGTGGTTCGCCCAGGGTGGGCACCACACTGTCCGGTGCCTGGGAGTGGAGCTTCGGAAGGGAGCTAAGAGATACCTGTTATATAAAAATAATATGAAAAGTAATTGGACAAATATGCCCATTGTGACTTGGATGAATATCTCGGCTATGAAAACTTGCAGTTCTCTCCGTCAATCCTCCAGGACTCAAACAACTCACTTTACGCCCATGAACCGTTTGTATCACTGAATTGGTTTGATCAAAAACTTGAGCTAAGGGATATGTGCCAAAAAAAGGTCTTATAAGTAGTGATTAATAAAATCAAAGTTGAAGTTGAGAGATTCAAGGAATAGGTGGAACCGGAGCCATCATCAGATACTCCAATGGTTCGTTTATTGCGGGATCATGCTCTTGCTCAGATCATGTAGCGGATCCCTCAATATCAGAGAGGACTACTACAAGCTCAAAGAATCGGATGTAGCAGTGTTATCATTCATTCGGACAATTTGGAGGTTGTTGAGACCATGAGAATGGGAATCTCATCGTCAGAGGGTGCTCCAATTTATGATGAATGTTTCTTTCTATGACAGGAGTTTGATGCTATCTCCATTGAGCACTGTGATCGTGAAAGCAAATAGTATGGCGCACGAAATAGCCAGGGTAGCTCTATCTTTGAAAAATAATTGTATTTGGGTCGACGAATCATCTAGTTTTATTCTAGAAACAATGGTCACTACTAGAAAATAGATCTTTGCTGAGTGCCAAACTCTTTGCCGAGTGTTTTTTTTCGGGCAGCTCTTTGCCGAGTGCCAGAGAGTCAACACTCGACAAAGACTGCTTTGCCGAGTGCCAAATCTGACACTCAGCAAAGAGCTTCTTTGCCGAGTGTCAGATTTGGCACTCGGCAAAGCAGTCATTGCCGAGTGTTTTTTTTATTGACACTCGGCAAAGAGATTTTTTAAAATACATTTTGAGGTAGTAAATTAACTCAAATGAAAAGGTTTTGAAATACAAAGTTGTTGAACTCATTAAGGTGTACAATATTTATTTTGGTCATTTTTTCATTTAACAAATTGAACATAAATTTGTTCACAAATCTTACATGTCTCTCATAAGTTTCATGAAAACTATAAGAGAGATATATAAGATTTGTGAACAATATTAGAATCACCATGTCGGATGAACAAATGACCAAACTCTCAAAATAAAGTTTGTAGATCTCGAAAAGTTATGAAATATTGTAGTAGAAAACTTTTTCTTTTGAGTTCATCTTGTTATGCTAAACTGTGTTTGAATTTCAAAAATTTAAAATTCAAATTTTTTAGATGACCTCAGATGGAAAAACTCTCAAAATAAAGTTTGTAGATCTTGAAAAGTTATGAATTATTGTAGTAGAAAACTTTTTCATTTGAGTTCATCTTGTCATGCTAAACTGCATCTGAATTTTAAAATATTAAAATTCGATTTTTTTAAAAGAACTCGGATGGTAAAACAATCTAAATGAAAGTTGTAGATTTCAAAAAGTTCTGAAACTTTTGTAGTAGGCAACTTTTTGATTTGAGATCGTTTAGTGTATCAAATAATCACTTTAGTATCGGAGATAGATAACATAACATGTCCAAATATCATCTCTGCACACAAACATATAACAGGTCTAAGTGGTTAGAGTGTGGTGCTAAGTTTCGCAGGTTCAAACCCTGCTTGCCGCATGTTTCGCGATTTTCAAGCAATAAAATAAAATGAGGTGTTGGCAGGGGCTTCTGTCTAGCAGGACGGCTGTCCTCCTGTTAAAAAAAAAGAATTTTGTTATTTTTTTGGGTTTTTTTACGGTTCGGACTTTGCCGAGTGTCTGGCACTCGGCGAGTGCCCGACAAAAGGCACTCGGCAAAGACAGCTTTGCCGATAACTTTTTTACCGAGTGTCCTTTACCGAATGCAACACTCGGCAAAGCCTAGCTGCTCCTATTCAGGTGCATGTTGGTTCGAACCCCATTCTAGCCTTTTTTTTCTTAGTTTTTTTTTTTGCCAAATTGTATCAAAAGGTCGTAACTTGGTCGCTGTGGCCGGCATCCAGCTTCGTTTATAAAGCCTGTGCGCCGGAAATCTACCGCTTTCTACTTATCCTTTCCTTTTTTTATTTATTTGGAGATAATTTTATCCGCAAGTGTATAACTTGCATGGTGGATTAGGCCATCAAATCAAGTGGTTATTTATTTTATAACCAAGAAAACATCACATATTCACGTGATTACACGGTATTCAATTTATACGCCAGAGCACATATATGCATACGCCTTCCCTTATATATGCATTTTAAGTGTACTGTATATCATTTCATCTATTTCCAGATAGGGGCATTCACTTTATTAACTCCGACAAAGAATTAGAAAAGGTGACGCAAGAGATTTAATTTTGATGCAAAAAATAACATAACTTTTTCATACGAAGTCAGATGACAACAAACTTTATATTAAAATTATGACTCTCGATGCAATCTACAACTTTGTAGTTAAGAATATTTTAATTTGAAGCTATTAAGAGTCAAAATATTGTTTTAAGTTCACATATTTTAAAATTTTAAATTCTTAATTATTAAACAACCTTAGATGTTGATATGATATATATATCAAAGTTGTAGTTCTCAATAAAGTCTACAACTTTGTTGTTAAAAAGATTTTTATTTGAAGTTGTTTAGAGTCTCAAATATATCTTTGAATGCAATAATGGAGACCTATGATGAATTTATGACGAAAAACCGTTCATCACACGTAGGATGGAGAAATGACCGTGCGGAGATTTATGATGAAGCGACGTTCGTTATAGATCAAATACTATTTGTCATATATGATGAAGCGACGTTCGTTATAGATCAAATACTATTTGTCATATATGTGTAATTAGTTCAATGATTAAGCCCTGACAGTCATAGTTCTAAAGAAGATCATCACAGATGGGCAGGAACAGTGGCGCGAGTGATCTGTGACAAAACCCTGTGCTGTTCTATGACGTTTTTTGCAACGATATTTGATTTCGTCATAAATAGGGAGGGTTGGAGGATCGTCACCACTGATCTATGACAAAACAAAAGTATTCATCATAGAAAGTGATCTTCTATGACAGTTTTGGATTCGTCATTAAGATTTTTGTCTTACAAGTGCATATTTCTACTAGTGTATCAAACCCGGATATCGGCCGTTCAAGCAAGCACCAAGAAGTTTTAGATCAGAGATGCTTGATGAAATTAAAAAGGAAATTACAAGATTATATGAGGCTAAGTTTATTAGACCGTGCTGATATATATGCGGAGTTTATTTCAAATATAGTCTCTGTATTTAAGAAAAATAGAAAATTACTAGTTTGCATTGATTTCAGGGACTTGAACAAAGCTACACCAATAGATGGATATCCAATGGCTGATTGATGACTTATTGGTAGATGTCACATCTGATCATAAAGTTATTATTTTCATAGATGGCAACATATGGTATAATCAAATTTTTATGGCAGAAAAAGACATTGCCAAGACCGCTTTGAGATACCCTGGTGCCATTGGCTTGTATGATTGGATCGTCATGACTTTTGGTGTGAAGAACGCTGGCGCCATCTATTAGCGTGCAATGAATTATATTTTTCATCAGCTGATCATCAGGATAGTTGAAATCTATATTGATGATGTTGTCGTGAAGTCCACGCGGTACAAAGAACAATTAGCCTTGCGCACGTAGGTGGCTGCGGGGCATGGAAGTTGGAGCATGGAGGTCTGAGTGTGCAGTGGCTACGGGGCGGCCGACCCCTCACAGAGGAACAGCGGCGCAAGAACGCCCTTCCAAAGTGCAGGCATGGCTGACACCTGGCGGAGGAGCAGTGACGCGGGGTGCGGCCGGCCCCTACGACGGGCGGGCGTGGCCGGCTCTAGGGCAGCCAACTCTGGAATGGGAGCGACTGCGTAGGCGTGACCAACCTGGGGACGTGCGGGCACGGCGGCAGGCGGGCCAAGGTGAGGTGGCGCTGCCGACGCCAAGCACTTTGGTATGGGTGCAGGCCCGGGCTGGGGCGGTCGGCATGTTTTTTTTATATTTCTATTTTTTTTCAAATCAATATTAAGGGCAGTCAATGCTATGATCCGCTTCTAGCCTGTGCAGATGCATTTCTAGGGCGGATCACCGTAATGCCCTGCATGCAGATGTTCAGTTTTTAGATGCGAAAAGCAGCTATGGGCCAGAAAACCTCCCTTAGAAATAGCCAATCGACCCTACAAATCTTCTTCTTCTTTTTTTTTTTTGGCAATGCTGCTTACAGCGGATGCTGTTGAGCCTTCCTCCACATCTAGTCATCTACCAAGCAAGGCCCATGAGATGCAACACAAGGAGAGTTTACGACAATTCAATGCTCTATTCTTTTCTTGGTGGCAGAAGGTATGGAAGTAAAAAAAAAGATATGGAAGTGGCCACTACTAGAGAACAGATCTTTCGTCGATATCCAAAATGGATATTAGTCCCGGCGAAATTTATGTCCGGGACAAAAAACGACTTTAGTCCTGGTTGGTATCTTGCCCAACGGCTGGATCACTTTTAGTCCCGGTTCGTAACACCAACTGGGACTAAAAGTCATCTTTTAGTCCCGGTTGGTATTACGAACTGAGACTAAAGGTCCTCCAACTTTTAGTCCCGGTTGGTATTACCAACCGGGACTAAAGGGTGATCTTTTAGTACCGGTTGGTGTTACGAACCGGGACTAAAGGTCTTCGACCCGGGACGAAAGGTCCCCCATGAGTCAAATCAAAAGGAAGAGCGCAAAGGACTTTGTCACATGTTGTTCGATTCTCATGAGTTCGATTCTCACGCACCACAAGAGAGGCCTCTAGAATTTCATTTATTTTTTCACCCGAGGACGGGCTTTAGTCCCGGTTGTGTACCCGGGACTAAAGGCTGGGACCTTTAGTCCCGATTTCTTAGTCCCGGCTCTAGAACCGGGACTAAAAGTCCTTAGAACCCGGGAATAAAGGACCTGTCTGTAGTAGTGGGCAAATGTATAATGTATTCCTAACGTTTGATTGACCGGTCCTCATATTCAACGTTAACGCCAAAATATGTTGAGTCCGGTCACAATCACCATCTACGGCTTAATATCTCAAATCCTTGAGGACACAAGCTACTTAGACACTGTAGGCCCTCCTCTCGCAGTGATCCAATCAGAATGAGTCAATGCACTAGTGTCAAGGAAAAAGAAAGGTGCCTACATGTGTCATGGTCCGAGTAAGTTGTGCGAAAGCGAGAGGAAAGATCAAATAGATTAGGTAGCACGATATACGAATATGAAATGGCATCGATCCACTTGCATTGCAGATTGCGCTAGTCGCGACAAGACAGAAATGAAGTAACAAAACTATATAACACGCCCACGGAAACACCAGGACGCCGAGCCAGAGCTTCGTCGAGCTTTCGTCTCTCTCCACTCCACCATCCGCCCGCCTCCTGACTATCATATATCCGATCCGCACCTCCACCGCCAGCCCAGCCTCCGGACGTCTGCTGGCCTGTTGGGTCCTTGCGCTGGCCTCTCTGCCGTCCACCCCCCCCCCCCCCCCCCCCCACACACACACACACACATCCGGTAGGGCGGTAGGAGCTTCAACTCCTCTCCTCCTTTTACCTTGTCTCTTCTCCGAAGTGCTGCTGGCTGGCCACAACGCAGCCAACAAGGTTTGATCCCAGCAATCGATTCGTTTCCTGCTCATTTACTCTCGCAGTTTCTTGGAACTTTCACATACCTGCATCAGCTAAGTTCAGTTACATGTATGCCCTTGTATTAGGTACTAGACACTTTGTTTTAGGTAACAGAAGTAATGATATGTGTATTGCTCCTGCGGAACGTTGTTTCTTATGCATGTATTTGACTGATAGATGTATATCATCCTTAAGGTGATATATAGTAACAACTAACAAGCAATAATTACCCTTCTTTGGAGTCAGCTGCTACATGCACTCCAGCTGAAGGATAGTCTGATTTTTCCTTTTTTATGCCTGAACTCTTTAAGCACAAGATGTAGTAGTATCTGAACTCATGCACTAACTCACGCCACCATGTGCATACAAATCTTGCTAGTACATAAGCTAGACCTACACCTATATGAAGAGGCTCACATGACTGAGAGGTACCTAAAGTCTTCTAAGCATCAACCGTTGGGTGCATCCACATGTGAGGCTGCACGTACCCAAGACCTGCAAATATTATTTTGGAGAAAAACCCATGCGACGCCCAGAAATCTTCCCAGACGGGGGTCGATCCCGGACGGGTGCGCTGCACGGCGGCAGTCGCTACCACTGCGCTACAGGCACGTCCGCTAGTCAGAGTTGGCAACTAGGTCAAGCTGAATCACTGATGAATGTAGTAAGAGTTCCGTCTACTTCACGCGTCCACGTAAAAACAAGAGAAATCAAAGGCAGTCAGAGTTTCTATTACATGCACACTAGTCAGCATGTCCTTTGCGCTACTTGGCATTATATTAAAATAGAATTAGTCATGGTCCATTACCGTTGTCAAGTCATTGTCCATAAACAAAAATCTCTGTTTCATGCGTCAATTTGACCAGTACATATGGACCCCTTTCTCAGGACAGTTTGAAGCAACGATCCTTGAAGAAAAAGCAACACAGCAATGCCGACAAGGTTGATCTTGCAATCGTGTCTGCTGCTAGCCGCAGCAGCAATGGCTTCAAGAGCTACTCCGGAGGCCAACAGCACCTCGGGCTGCCCTGGCAGCTGCGGCAGCATATCCATCCGATATCCGTTCGGCATCGGCGCCGGCTGCTTCCGAAATGGCTTCGAGATCATCTGCGACCACGTCACAGGCACGCCGATGCTCGCCGGCACCACGAGGCCCGTCCCGGTCAACCTCCTCTCCATCAGAACCGCGGAGGCCCGTGTGATGCTCCCTGTCGCGTGGGAATGCTTCAACTCCTCCAAAACCGTGTACTCCTCCAGCAACGGCGATGTGCATTTCAACCGCGACGACGTCTACCGCATCTCCAACACGCACAATCAGGTCGTTATCATCGGTTGCAACACCCTGGGTTACACCCAAAGCCAGCAGAGCGAAGGCAACGGCTACTACCCCTACGCCTACTACACCGGCTGCATGTCCTTCTGCAACTCCTCCAATAGTGCAGTGGATGGCGCCTGCGCTGGCGTTGGGTGCTGCCATGTCGACATCCCTCCGGGCCTCACCAACAACAATATGGCCTTCGAACACTACAACCACACGGCGGTGCTGGACTTCAGCCCCTGCGACTACGCCTTCCTGGTGGAGAAGGACAACTACACCTTCCACACAACTGACCTGAACATGGACAAGAACACCATGATGCCAGTGTGGCTGGATTGGGCCATCCGTGACAACCTCACCTGCAACGAGGCAAAGAAGGCACAGAGCTATGCTTGTGTGAGCACCAACAGTGAGTGCCGTGACTCTTCCAATGGACCTGGGTACGTCTGCAACTGCAGCAAGGGATACCAAGGCAATCCCTATATCGCAGGCGGTTGTACTGGTAAGTCTGCACAATTTGATCGGTAAACGAAAAGTTCAATGTTTTGGAGGAATGAAGCAAAATTCTGAATTCAAAACTGGCTGAATTGAATTATCTGTCCATCTTGCTACATTTTAATCACGGGCAATCTGATTGTTAGTTCAGTTAGTACACACCGCACCCCTTACCCTTATGTGGTCTCAATCCTCTCTCATACATGTGGGACACGAGTCACTGACAACGGACCAAAGTAGAAAATCGCACTCACCGCCTAAGAGTGTCAATAGTTAATTGCACCTGTAATTTTATACTTCAAAAGTCAATTTAATTTCTAATTGGTTTTCCTTAATTATGGATAGTGTCATATGGCTCTGAATATCTGATAAACATGGTTGGTAAACAACGCAGATATCAACGAGTGTGAACATAAGGAGTATCCATGCCGAGGCAGTTGTGAGAACACATCAGGTTCCTATGAGTGCAAATGCCCTAGTGGTACCCACAGTGCCGATCCACTGAATATTCCCTGCAACCCCAATTTTCCGCTTGCAGCAAAAATTGTCACAGGTATATACATATGATCCTTGTGCATATATATTTTTCACTCCTAATAAGTACAAGGTATTTATTCTTGGTATACATAGATTTAGTACATAGGATCCTTTCGTGTACCAAATTACCAATTATGACCATTTCGGACACTAATTATGGACCGGCACTTTCAGATACCAATTGTGGACCGCTACTTTACATATGGTACCACCTAATTGTAATAGGATCCACTGGACAGCCTTTAAACTTGATGTATAACAAAAAAGAACCTGGTAGTCTAGGGGGTTTTTTATCACTAAAATGACGAAGATTTTTGAAGTTGTCTTTCATATGTCAAAAGTTGAGGATTTTTTGCCATAACAATTAAAGTACACAAAAAAGAGAAGCAGCAGTGCTGCTGTCATCTTTTGAACTGCGTGTGTTCTTGTGAGGTTGTCGAGTTCGGGTATAGGAACACTTTAATTGATGTTTGTATTTGTTTTGTAGGTGCAATAGGTGGACTTTTCATCATAGCCATTGTGGTGTTCATCTTTCTTCTTGGCAAAGAGAAACGGAAGATGAAAGAATTCTTTAGAAAGAACGGGGGCCCTCTAATTGAAAAGGTTAATAAAATTAAGCTATTCAAAAAGGAGGAGCTAGAGCCAATACTCAAAACAAGTAATCGTATTGGACAAGGTGGCTTCGGTGAGGTTTACATGGGGTATCTTAGAGATGAAATTCGACCAGTGGCAGTCAAGAAGCCCAAGATTGATGTTAAATTGGCAAACCAATTTGCAAATGAAGTTATCATTCAATCTCGAGTCTTGCATAAGAATATTGTCAACCTCATAGGTTGTTGCCTAGAGGTTGATGTCCCAATTTTGGTCTATGAGTATGTGCCCAATGGTAGCCTTGATAAGATTCTGCATGAAAGCAATGGGATGCCTCTTGACTTGGATCTACGCCTACAGATTGCGGCACAATCAGCGAAGGGCCTAGCGTATATGCATTCAGAAATCACAACGCCAATTCTCCACGGTGATGTTAAACCAGCTAATATCCTTTTGGACGAGAAGTATGTACCGAAGATCTCTGACTTTGGTACATCTAGGATGATTACCATTGAAGAAAATTACACAAGCACTATCATTGGTAACTGGGGCTACATGGATCCAGAATATGTGCAAACCGGCCTATATACGAGTAAAAGTGACGTCTACAGTTTTGGTGTCGTGCTCTTAGAACTCATTACAAGGAAGAAGGTCTTAGATCCTGAAATCAATAACTTACTCGGGAATTCCCTTGACACCTACACAAAGAAGAAGGGAGTGATTGAGCTTGTTGATCCAGAAATTTCAGCAAAAGGAACCATTGGGATGTTTCATAGTTTGGCAGAAATTATTGTGCAATGTCTAAATATTGATGTTGATCTAAGGCCAGAGATGGCAGATGTAGCAGAGCGTCTTCAATTCCTATTGAAGTGATCTCATGGTAGACAAGATAAAACATTATTTGTTGGTGAGTTGATGCATGTTATAACTAGCAGAAGAAATTAAGTGTATAAATTCTGGGTCAAATCTCACACAAAAAGAGGTAGGGTGTCATACGCCTAATTAGGGGCCCCCATCCCAGAGTTAGCGGGCCTAGCGAGGCCCAACAAAGGGCCCTAGCCGGCCTCAACCGCTTCTAGCGGGCGCCAGCAAGGGAGCTCATGCTAGGAGGGGCGGCAAGCCGGCAACAGCGCCCCCTCAACCACCTTCACCAGGAAGGAATCCGGAATAGTTGAGGAATTTAAATAGGATCTTTTATCAAGGAATAAGATTAGATTTGATAAGATAGGAGATTGATTTGTTTAGCAAAGAAGGATACAATCTATAAGGATCTCTTCCATAGTTTGCTTGGGTTACAAGTCCTATAGGGATTATAAATATCGGGGAGATGTAATCATTCTGATCTTAAGAAAGAATAGAGTAGTTGCTCCTTCCCCTACCCTCTCTCCCTCTCACATTGCCCTCCCCCTCCCCTGCACCTCCAGCACCCCCAGCCGCCCCTCCTACCCTAGCTACAGCCCTCCCCACAAGTAGGGTTGTTACACCAGGTATCCAAATTCCAGACCGCATCCATGGGCGACAGCAGCACCACCGCTGGCATGAAGGCCATGATTGATGGACTCGTTGCGGACCTTAGCAAAACAATTTGAGGACATGAAGAAGCAGTTCGCCAATCTGGACAACCACCTGAAGAACATCGAGAAAGGAGGCCAAACTGATGAAGCCGCTGCTACCACTCGAGCATAGCGGGAGCGCGAGGCCACCGCCAAAACTTTGGTGGCAAACACCAAGCACACAATGGAGGTCGTCAGTCGAGCCTTCCTCAAGGAGCAGGAGACAGCGACGTCATCTGCCATACCCGAGATTGAGGATGAGGTGTCTAGCAAGTTGTTCAATGCCGCCAACAAGGAGGAGGCGCCCAAGACGATGCTTCCACCACCATACCCATACCCAGGGATGCCGCCAGGCTCCTTCCCGGTCCTGACGATGAAAATCCACAAGCTGTTGTTCCCCACGTTCAACGGCAAGGAGGATCCGTTGTCATGGCTCCCAAAAGACTCCCAAAACGGAGCAAGTCTGGTATGCATCTTATCCTCTGACACGTGGCGCACAACAATGGTACATACGTCTCACGTAGGACAAGACAGTGGCGGATTGGGCATATTTTGCCCGATGTGTCAACGAGCGCTTCCTGGAAATGACCCTCCACATTGACGCGTCCCACTCCACATTGACGCGGAGACATTCCAGATCGATTCCTTCCTCCTCGACATTGGCAATGACATCGACATCGTCTTGGGTACGCCATGGTTGGCCGGCCTAGGGCGCATCACGTGGGAATTCTTTGCCATGGAGATGCAATACCACCGCGATAGGCGCACCATCTCCTTCACCATCATTCTACCACGACATGCACCACAGACCATCACCGCCCTACCAGTGCCACTACCCATCACACTAGAGCCGCATCAGCAACCAACACCACCACGATCACTGGCACCACCTCGCAACATCATGAACCGGGCAAGCTGGTTCCAACGTCCAAATGCCCTTGTCCACATCAACACCTTTAGTGCAGCCTTCGGTAGCGTTAGCCAAGCCATCCTCCAACAGCAGGCACCACCATGCCAGCTTGGTCTATTGACCAAGGCTTCCTCTTCTTCGACAGGCGCTTCTACATCCTGGCTACCTCACCACTACCACCGGACCTGCTGGAGGCACTGCTAGTTGGAGGTCCAGCGCGTATGAGGTTTCTGGCACTCGGCAGCCATCCACCTCCGACAAGTGCCACGCCACAATGCCGCCCCCTCGGGCATCTTGCTGGGGCGCCCATGGCCACAGTGCACAGTGCCCTCCACCACAGTGATCTTCATGGATGACTTGGGCCACCAACTCTTCTGCGTCGACAACATCTACATTGCCCTGTGACCCAACTCTAACCTACCACAACTCTCCCTAGACGAGCTCAATAGGGGCGACTTCATGTTTGGCACCATGCTGGACTTGACGACAATGTCGCCTACATGCTCCACCTCTACAATATGGCGCCGGGTGCCTCCTGCCCAACGTCGCCAACAGGGTCCATGACTTCGCTACACCACCACGAGCGATGCTCCACTTCTCCATCGACGCCGCCATCCACCGTCCACTACTCATGGCGGCCCGCCAAGCAGCATATCACTTGGAGGTCCTGGACCGTACAACTACTACTTCTACGGCTACATCAACAATCTACTATACTGCCTCGAGTTCATCATCAACTGCACAAGAGATAATATGATTCGAGCCAACCCAGTTCGTGGTTGCCTCTTAGTCCGCGTCGAGGCTATTCTACTGGGCCAAGCTTTCCCACCCGATGGCATCAACAACTAGGTCTTGCTTCAGCATGAGGACGCGCTAAGTGGAGAAGGAGGGGAGATGTCATACGCCTGGTTCGGGCCCCCCATCCCAGAGTTAGCGGGCCTAGCGAGGCCCAACGAAGGGCCCTGGTCGGCCTCAACCGCTTCCAGTGGTCTCTAGGAGGGGCAGCAATGGCACCCGCTCAACCGCCTTCACCAGGAAGGAATAAGATTAGATTTGATAAGATAGGAGATTGGTCTGTTTAGGAAAGGAGTATCCAATCTATAAGGATCTCTTCCATAGTTTGCTTGGGTTACAAGTCCTATAGGGACAATAAATATAGGGGAGATGTAATCATTCTGATCTTAAGCAAGAATAGAGAAATTTCCCCTACCCTCCTCCCTCTCACACCGCCCTCCCCCTCCCCTATGCCTCTAGCACCCCCAGCCGCTCCTCCTGCCCTAGCCGCAGCCCCTCCCCATGTAGGGCTTTACATAGGGGCCATCCTTTTTTGTTTAGAAAGAAAACATAATTAATTGAGCCATAGTGTTATTACACATTAGCACAACACGACACTCGACTCAGGCATGGGGCATTTCCATTGATAAAATGGAACACATCATGTAGACAGGGTGGTAATGGATCATGGCCCTAAAGCCTCCTTCACAATCCAACCCAGCCCTTAAATCATTTTATGCTCAAAAACATATAATATATTTGCCCAGCCCATACTAACCTGAGCCCTTTACTACTCCTAGCACAACAACATGCATGTGTTGCAACATTATTGGGTTTTTGGAAAAAAAATTGGATGTCTTTTGTGTTAAACACAAGATGTCATACGCCTAATGGAGGGTCTAGGAGAGGGGTTACAAGCCTAGGAGGGGCCCAGGCTGGGCACATCCTGGCCAACTGCACCACCAGGAAGGGTGTGCACAGAGGTGGGCGGCCTCCCGCCACACCGCTAACACCCATATCCTGAAGGATCTAGAATAAAGTTAAGAAATAGGAAGAATAGAAATAGGATCAATCTAGGAAATAAGATTATACGGGATTTGATAGTAGTTTACTTGAGATACAAGTCCATTTAGGACTATAAATATAGGGCCATTGTAATCATTCTAATCTAAGAAAGAAATAGCCTCATGCTTCTCCTATCCCTCCTCTCCTACGCCTCCCTCTCTCCCTACCGTTGCCCTCTTCCCCTCCCTGCATCGACACCCCCATCCCTACCCTAGCCACCACCCTACCCCTAAGTAGGGCTCTCACACCTGGTATCCAGATTCTAGGATGATCCATGGCTTCCACCACCTCCATCCTATAGCAGCTATTCCAGACGTTCACCAATGACCTCCGCAAGAATTTTGACGAGGTGCATCAACAGCTCATCAACATCAACTCACGCCTGCACGTCATCGAGCAAGCACACACCAGAGGAGATGTCGTCATCATTGGCACACAAGCGAGATTGGACCGGAAGGATGCCATCAACAACCTTGAAGTCAAGACCAAGCGCGTCATGCTCACCGCCGGCAAATCCTTCCTCAACAGCAAGACGGAGGAACCTCACTCATCCAGCACCCCGAATACCATCATGGAGGTGTCGAACAACTTGTTCTCAACACCACCAGCACTACAGCCGCCCCTGCCGTGGTGCCGCTGCATGACCGGGTGGCTTCCAGCCAGCCTGGCTGCTGCCTAGTGAAAGGTTCTAAATGGCTAGAGGGGGTGGTGAATAGCCTAATAAAAATTCTGAAAAACCACTAGAGCAATTTGGTTAGATATCTAAATGGCAATAAGCAATTTTGCTCTAGCTGTACAAGAGTGCTACACAAGCCACCTTCCAATTCTAGTTGCTATCATCTCTAAATGTATATCACACAATCAACTAGGCTATGTGTTCTAGTTCTACCACTAGTGAGCTATTAAGATGAAACAACTAAATACAACTAGCTACAACTAGTTGCTTCTCTAGTTAACTTCCTAAACAAATCTACACAAGTATACTACTAAAGTAAATGCAACGAGAGGGATAGGAGTATGCAAACCAAAGCCGGGCAAGTGTCCAATAAGAATACCAAGAGACAATTGACAAAGATTTATCCTAAGGGTCACTTGCTTGCCGGCAAGCTAGTCCCCGTTGTTACGGCCGATTCACTTGGTGGTTCACGTGCTAATAGGCACCACGCCTAGCCCAATGCTTGGGCGCCATAAGAATCAACATAAATGAGAGCACTCAATGTCACAAGCAATTTACTAGAGTTGTTTTTGGCGTTTCGACAGGGAATAAGCACAAGAACCCCTCACAATATCACCAATCGGAGCCGGAGACAATCACCACCCTCCGCTCAATGATCCCATTGCTCCAAGCCGTCTAGGTGGCGACAACCATCAAGAGTAACAAGCAATCCTGTAGCCAACATGATCTCAAGTGCCACTAAATGCTCAAACTCAATGCAAATGCACTTAGATCACTCCCAATGTCACAAAGGATGATTAACACAAGAACTAGATGAGTGGGAGGGAGTGGAGTATGCTCACAAGGTGTATCAATCAGTTGGAGAGCCAAGAGAGTGAGCAAACCATGGCCAAGGTCTATTTATAAAGCCCCCGTGGCTCAAAGAGCCATTGGTCCCTTCACTGGGCTCAGTACATAGGCATCGAACGATAAAATCCACCCATCGGACGCTATCGCCAGTGTCCGATGCCATACACGCGTGATAGGTGTCCCGACCGTTTGAAGAGAGCGTTGGTGCCCAACAGCTAGCTCTATGCGTGCCTGACACCTGGTGCAATGGTCCTCATCGTCCAATGCATTCTAGAGAGCATCTAGAGCTGCTCAGACCACATCGGATGCGTCTGATGCCCATTATTGAACAATACTCAGCGTCCGGGAAAATTATTTCTCCAAACAAACAGCAGCCAAAACACATCAAATGATACCCCGTAGCATCCGATGCTAACGTCCGATGCACCTTTGACTGCATGGTCAGCAAGTGAACAGTGTTGCTGCATCCTCTGATGCACATTCCAGCTAGCGTCCGATGCACGGCTGAGCCACTGCCTACACTAGGGCTAACCATCGTACCCTAACCATTAACATCCTATGCAGCTATCTTTAGCGTCCGATGCAGCCAGAGCTATTTCCATCTTTCAACTCTTCAACCCTTATGCAAATGTGTAAACTCTACAATGTTTTCAACACTTGTGTGTACATGAGTTAGCATTTGACAAATCATTTTCCAAGGGTTGTTAGCACTCACTAGGTCCAAATGCACATGCATGGAGTTAACTCACCTAGTGATACTTAGATAACCGTATTTGCTTTGAGATCACCCCTCTTAATAGTATGACTATCTATCCTCACCCCGGTCACTCTCTGTAGTGTCTTGACTGGTAAAACAAAATAGCCCTATGGTTTTATACCTTTGCCTTGAGCCCATTTTCTTTTTCTCTTTCTTCTTTTCCAAGTGGAGCACTTGATCACCATCTTTTGGCCACCTCCATCACCATGAGTGCCATCTAGCTCCATCAATTGGGCTTGGACCAACTTATCTCAGAGTCACACTTAGACATAGGGTTAGTCTAATAGCTATACAATAAATTTGTGGTTTTTTGACGTATTTAGTATGACAACAGGCCATAATGTCATTATATCATCCGGTTTATGACATTCTATTTCAGGCACTTCGACTTTGTGACAATAAAAAGTTGTGTGTCACAAAAAACGTCATATAGCTAGTCCAATCCCATCCAGTGACGATATTCATTGCGTCATAGAGGCATTTTCTGTGTCACAAAGGTTAATTTACAAATGCCATCAATCTATGATAGAGTTTGTCCATCACAAAATAAGTTATTGATTTTTTTAAAACATTGTTGTCCATGTTGGCATGTTCCAAAGCCACATGGTCAGGTGGGTGCATATACTTTTGATATTCATTGTTCCAACATATTTCAGCCCGTGCTATCTATATTTCACAACACATATTGTAGATCTCATTTTTATTTATAACTCCCGTATAAATCTGCATCCAAGTATATATATAGCAAAGTTGTGTTATTTTTTTAAAAAAAATGAGGTAGCAGAAAAAATCTACTGGGTTGTTTTTTAAAATAAAAAACTTCCAGGGCGTTTGAAGCCTTGAACGCATGACCCTAATCATAAAGTGATATAGGCTAGCCTCTTAGGTATGAGTGTGTTTGTGTTAGTTGTTGCCCTCATTTTCTTTTATATATGGACTATTGTTGGACGTGGACCTCCACTGCAAAGCCCAAGAGCATGTGGGCTTGCTTCTCGACCAGCCGGCCCAGCCCGCGACTCCCTCTTGACCAGCCGGCCCAGCCCGCGACTCCCTCCCTTCTCTCTGCGTACCATGTGCCGCTACCGTCGGAACCTACCGACGAAAGCCACCGCGCCAGGACCAAGTCCGCTCGTGTGCCCGCGCGATTGGGAACTCCCACCACTCGCGTCATTCTGAAGACCAGGCAGGAGCCGCGCGCGGAAATCAGAAAATGGAACCACCTTAAATGCATTTTGCGAGATGGTTAATTGTGAGATGGTTAATTGTGAGGCACCTCCGTAAATGCATTTTGCGAGATGGTTAATTGTGACCGCCTTTATAAATGAAATCGTCCAGCTCCAAAAACCCTCAGGTGTTTTACACGGTGGTTGGATTTTGTGACCGCCTCCATTAATGTTTGGGTAGTGTCTCGTAAAATCATTTTGTAGTTCGGGTCCGACAAAACCAATCCCGTTTGGTGCCTCATATAATTTAATGTCGCATGTCAAAGGACGGTGCAGATTTTGATTCATAAGCAAATTGGAATATGGAGTGTTTCCATGTTCTTCGATTCTCTCTCATGCTAGAACAAGTTCAGCAGGGTGTTCAAACATGGTACAGAGTCCAAACCCAAAATGAACTGGAACACACAGTTATTGATAAATCTATAGGCCTATCGTATCCATACAATTTAGAGCAGCATGCATCGAGGCACAATACAGTACGATTCTAAGATGTATTAGAACATATGGCACGACCATCCCATAAATTGTTGAGCTATAAGTCGCCTAGTTGACTGCGTAGCAAGTTGGACATTTGGTTGCAACGCAAGTTCATATTTGCTGGTAACAAAATAAAGCCAAATTGAAGAGTGAATCAAATAACTCAATTTCATGTTAAAGAATTATGTTAGATAGCACCCCACATAAATATTTGTGGTGTCTTGGTAAATTTGAATGAGCATGTTGTCGCTGAAAATTTCACAATATAAAAAGCTTCCAATGTTTATACAAAACATCGACAAGGGTATGAAAGCCATAAGTTTTAGTGCATTTGGGTAAACACTAAAGTCCCATAAGCATCAATATTCTCCCGTAAACATCTATCAAATTTCAATCGATATTTGAATGGAAAAGTTAATTCAACAAAAATAATGTGAATTAATTATTTTTTAAATGGGTTGGTCTGGCTCCATTATTTGTACAAAAAAGGTACAGGTAATGTCTCAAATCATCTTCCACTTCAATTTGATTTTTATTTAATTGGATTGCTGGGTCCATCCATGGAGAAATTAATTGAAAAGAGAATATTTGGATTAATTCCATTTTAATTTCATGATCGTTTTATTGGCTGCCAGTTATGCTAAAATAAATGGAATTAACACCCTGATTCTAACGGTGTCGGATGGAGCGACTATATAAATTGGAGGGAGACGCAGTTGCCTTCCACAGTCATTTTTGAAGCCAGCCTAGTCGATAGATGACACTTGTCCTTATACCAAATCCACAAGGTAAGACAAAAAAAAACATAGCAGTCATGTGCCACCGCCATTGCCCTCATGGCAGCTTCCATCCTGCAAGCCGTCTCCTCTGCAGCAACCACCTCAGCCAACTTGACCGGGGACGATGCGGCCAAAACAGCCTATGATGTCCTGGAGCAGAACAACTTGCCAAGGGGTCTTCTACCACTCGGTGTGAAATCTTACGTGCTGCACCCTGGTGGCGCTTTTCAGGTGACGCTCCCCGGCGAGTGCAGCATTTTTTTCACCATTGCTGGAAAGCAATTCAAGTTTCGGTTTGAGAGCACCGTCAGCGGCACCATCAAGTCTGGGTCCATCAGCCGTGTGTCTGGCGTGAGTATTCAGGTGGAGTTTACGTGGCTCGGGATCAACCAGGTCAGCCGTGCTGGTGACCAGCTCAACATTCAGGTAGAGAAGTCTACCCAGTCATTCCCTGTCAGCGCCTTTGCCCAAAGTGCCCGATGCAGCTGAGGCAACGACCTATTCATAAATCTACAGCCTCTTGATTTCTAATTATGCTTAATTGTACGGTAAATTGTCAATTTTTTGTATTCCACATGTGCTCGGTATTTTGAAGTGAATAATATAGAATTTGATTCAGTCTAAATGGCGTCTTCATATTTGTTTAATTTTGCTTTGTTTATCTATAGAAAGATAAGTACATTGTGTGGAGATCATATATATCATCTTTATTTTGGTCTTAGCAGAGCATCGGCGGAATCCACACGTGATCACCTTTATAGAGCCTTTGCATCCGATCGACATACCATTTGGATCTTGTTGGCTGAGCCTATATTTAGCATAAACGCTTGCACTGGCTATCCATCTATGGTACCTAACATTTAACCTATATCCAAATTGGCTTCGATATATTTTTTTCATCAGTTTATTTTTAGGGTAAAAATGCATTAGGGTTTACTTCTTTCCCATCCCAGTTCCCGACTTCCCGGCAAGGTATTAATGCCCCAGAGACTCCCCCGTCTCCGCTTAAACATCTCACAAAATCAACAATATGTATATCGAACAACAGCAAATAGAATAAAAAGGACATCAACTCATAATTAAAAGATATTAAATTATAAATTGATCTCTATAAGTCCAGTATATATTACATATATATGAAACTAATAGATCCGTACGAAGTTGATATTCATTAAAATAATTGTTGACGGTCTTTAAGTATCAATTATAACTATCAAATAAATAGAGAAAAGGATCCAAATGAAACCAACACCTAGACTTAGGGTTTTATCTGACAGAATTCCACGAGTTTTGCTGTTTATCTATTTCTGCATGGGGTTATCAGGAAATACGGAAGAAAGGCCCACATGTCGGATTAATGACGGGATATTAACCGAACACGTAATTATCTTACATCTAGAAGAGTCCAGAAGCCACGAGAACGAACGGGAGGCGTAATGGAGCCGGACACAGGGCGCCCGCCCTGGTCCTTAGGGCGCCCGCCCTGGCCCCGGAGCCAATCAGGCTCCGCCTCGAGGATTATGCTCCACCGACCTAGAGGATCAAGGAAAACCGTCCGTTCAATGTCGGTTTGATCCGACGGCCCAGATTCATCCGAAAGGGCTATATAAGCAAGGCCCCTGCCCCTGGAGGAGAGGCCCTCGTCTCATACTTCAAACCCTAATTCAGGAGGAGAGCCTCTGATCAAGCCCTAGAGCCACCACATCAACTAGATCTCTAGTTAGCATAGCTACATAGGATTAGAACTAGAAGGAGTCAATCTTCGATTGGTTCCCGGATCTGTCAAGAGGATTCTTGGTAATTCCTCTATTGTTCTTCAATTGTTTATCTTTGTTCTTCAATATTATGAATATGACTTTGTTCTATTTCAATATATTGGTTATGACTTTGCTCTATTTGATTATATTTGCAATTATATTGTTCTTAGTTTATCATAGTTATATGCTTGGCTTAGTTAGATTGGAATTATATACATGCCTAGGATCGTATAGCGTTTATCCATGTGTACAGTGGGTGAATGATAATTATTGTGTAGATGTGGTGTCTATACCGTATTTATCTGCGATTGCACCCTATATGCCGGATTGTGGGGTAGTTCGCGATAGTGACAGCTTCGTTGATTCTTATATAGTCCCCCTCTCGTATATAGGGCAGGCAGAGCAACACTATTACAGGGGAGTGATTGCTATGTTCTTCATCTTCCTTGCTAATATTCACTATGCATGGATATAGTCTTTTCTCACCATGATTGCCAAGTATAATTGCACTAACTATGATATGCTAGACTTTATAGTTAATAATAACTTAGGGAATATCTTTGTAGTTCATCCTAATTCCATGCTAATGACTTGCTAGAATATCTGTTGAGGTGCTTATCATTATTATATGTGGCTAGCTGATCAGATTAATTATCTTTGTCACCATTATCACTTTACCTTTACTTAATGTGACATTTATACCTGTATAAAGAGATTGATAAATACTCTCGGTTATACATGCAATGATGTGTACTCAGTTCCATATTCTCATTCCATTATCAATCATGATACATAGAAATCCCTTCCCAGTGGTAAAAATATAAATAACGATACCTGTAATACTTCCCGGTTAAAATGCTACATCGGTATTAATCTGTGCGCTTGCAGATCCCTTTTATTATTTATCTTGATGAGCAAATGCATATTTCAATACCGCGTCTCTCATGTCATGTTGGGGATGACAACTTGGCTTAAGTGGCATGAGGGATAGGTTTGGCATTTTTGGCGCCGTTATCAGAATTAGAAAACTAAGTCTACTTTTGGTAGTGACGTTAAGAATGCCCAACAAGCAATTTTTGGCGCCGTTGCCGGGGAAGGTTGATTACTAAGTAGGAATGAATATGGAACTTTGAGTCATCATTTGCATCACTAATCTGATCGAGCTTATCAATTCTTTTATACAGTTTTACCCCTGTATTTTCCATTTTGATTATTTATTGCAGGGTGATGCATGAATAGAAGACATCTTCCAGACAACTTTGTTGACGATCCCGAAGCCTTATTCAGAAGAACAAGAGCCAAGCTCAAGAAGACATCGTCAACACTTCAGCACAAAGCTTCATCCAAATCCGAAGACCGCCGAAGTTTCATCCGGAATTTGTCGACTGAATTCGAAGCCATGGCGAACAAGACGATCCGCGAGTTCTCAGCTCCCACTACGGACAACATCCGCACTGGACCTGCCGCGGCCATCGACAAAAACTTTGAGCTCAAGCCAGGGCTCATCAACATGGTGCAAGCTAACCAGTTCTGTGGGAAGCCACACGAAGACGCTAGTGCTCATCTTCAACACTTCCTGGAGATCTGCAGCACTTTCACCATGGCTGAAGTCCCCAGAGACGCCATACTACTTCGCCTTTTCCCATTCTCACTGTTGGGGAGAGCGAAGCAGTGGTTCTACGCTACAAAGGAGAAGAACACTACGTGGGCACTCTGCTCCACGAACTTTCTGGCCAAATTCTTTCCCATGGGCAAGACCAATGCTCTCCGTGGGAAGATTACAAGTTTTCAGCAACAACATGATGAATCCGTTCCAGAAGCATGGGAGTGTTTCCAAGACTACATCCTAGAATGTCCCCATCATGGAATGGAAAGCTGGCTGCTGATGCAGACATTTTATCATGGGCTCATTAACAGTACCCGTGAAACCATGGATGTTGCAGCTGGAGGAGCATTCCTATCACTCACCATACCTCAAGCCACAGCTCTTGTGGAGAAGATGGCATCCAACCAAGGTTGGAATGAAGAAAGAACTCAGACACGCAAGAGAGGTGGAGGTATGCACCAGCTCAAGGAGGTAGACATGCTGTCTGCCAAGCTAGACCTACTCATGAAGAAGCTCGATGATCGAGCTGGAGAAAAGAAAGAAGTCATGCACGTCTACGACTCCCACATGACTTGTGAGGAGTGTGGAGGTACTGGACACTCGGGCAATCACTGTCCTGAGTTGCTGGAGGACGTGAACTACATCAACAATAACAACAACTACTACAACCATCCTCAGCAGAATCAAGGTTGGAATCAACAGAGGCCTAACTACTCAGGTAATTACCAAGGTAACAATTCTTTCAATAATAATAATAATTATCCACCTTTGAGAGAGTTAGTATCCAACCAAGGAAAGCTAATGGATAACCTGTCTAAGAAATTGGCATCTAATGATAAAATACTAGAAAATATAAATAATAGAATGAATAATTTCTCTACTGCCATCAAGAACCAGATTAGCTTTAATAAAATGATTGAATCTCAGTTGAATCAAATAGTTGCTGCTGTTCCTGCTACTAACCCCGGTATACCATCACAACCGGAAGGACTAGAATCTGCAAATCTTGTAGACATGTTTGATGCAGGAGATTACTGGAGTAACCCTATCGTGGAAGTAAGTACTGACCGTCTGCCGGTCAAGAGAGGCGATCCAGGACGCCCCGTCATCCCGATCTCCATCGGCATGCGAGACTTCCCAGAAGCACTCTGTGACTTTGGCTCCAGCGTCAACATCATGCCCAGGGTACTCTATGAAAAACTCTTTTCACAACCATTATTAGAAACAACCATGTGGTTGCAGCTTGCAGATAGGACACTGAGTTTCCCGAGAGGAATATTGAAGAACATCTGTGTCCGAGTGGGTTCCTCGTACGCTCCAGCAGACTTCGTAGTGATAGAGACCAGTTCTGATGAGAGGGCTCCCGTCATCCTAGGGAGACCATTCCTGAACACCGCGGGAGCTGTCATCTATGCTAGTGCTGCCAAGATCAGTTTCTACATCAAGGGGAGGAAGGAAATGTTTTCCTTCAAGAACAAGACCGCACAAATCCCAGAGCAACCCCAATATGAGCCAAGGAAGAGGACCAACAGGAGGAACAAGAGCAAGAAGCAAGTATGGACCGAGACAGCTAAGATGGTGACTGTCGTGCACAAAGGTCAAGATCGCCAACTCAAGTCACCGTTCTTGCCTAAGAAGGACGACCCAGGTATGCCAAGCATTTATTGCTCCATTAATGGGTCCCACTTCTACAAGACACTTTGCGACACTGGGTCGGGCGTCAACATAATGGCCAAGGTCACCTATGAACTTCTGTTCGGAACCATGCCCTTAAACCCAACATATATTCAGCTCCAGATGGCAGATCAGACATTCCGACAGGTCGAAGGTACAGTAACTGACGTCCCTGTCAAGATAGACGATCACTTTGTCCATACAGACTTTCAGGTTATTGACATGGGAGAAGATGAATACGATCCACCCATCATCCTTGGAAGACCATTCCTTAGTACTGTCAAAGCAATCATTTACATTGGAACTGGAGAAGTCCACATGCACTTCCCCTCTGAGAAGGTACGCCTTTACTTTACTGACCCTAACTATGTATTTGAAGAATCCAAGCAGGTCAGGACAAGAAGAAGGCGGCGTAACCACAATCAGAAGCAACAGGTCATCAAGGACGGATGGGCAGATTATGAAGGAGAAGTGGTAAGATCTGAAGACATACCACTCAACCAACACTGTCCTGAGGAGACCAAAGCACCGAGACAGGTATGGAAAGAAAAGACAGTTGTACATGAAGAGGAGGCGCTGCCAGAACCACCGACTACGCCATCCACCAAGTCCCAGGACGACTGAACGAATAAGAGTCCCGTTCGGAGGACTTAAAAACACCGAACGCCTTGCCAAGAGGTAACTTGGTAGTTATCCTTTCCTTTTAATTATTTACTTTATCTTAAATAGTTTGCTTAGTTAATCATATTCATACTATCTTAAAAAGAAAATAAAAATGTTAAAAACCCTAAAGCCTCATGTGAGTATGCGAGTGGCATAAAACCCATAAGTACATTCACTGTGGTGGCATAAAAAATATATATATATATAATAAATACATAAATATTTTCTTCTGCTTTATAAAAGAAAAAAAACATAAAAAAATCAAGGAGGCTCAGCATGATAAAGGCTAGATATTTATGCTAACACTTAATCAGTTCCACAAAGCTTTGTTGTCTATTTGAGCTTCACAGAATTCAAGGAGACTAGCAGACGAAGGACATTCTAATCGCTGTCAGGGTGCTGCCGACTTTCAAATACACCTCCGCCATCTGCTAGCTACATCAGAAGAGATTATGTCAAGATCCAGCTTGGGGGAGAGCACCTCCATTATCTTGCTAAGTATTTCTATCTTTATCTTTATATTTATATATACTTCTACCCTATAAAAATAAAAATATACATAACTATGAAAAAAAACCAAATAAAGATTTTGTGCTTATATATATATACCTATATCTTTTGCTTAGTGTGTTTTAATAAATAAATAAAGTGGCTATGCTAAACTGAATCTAGATAATAATAAAACTCTAGCATGGATATGATGAATAGTTGCTTTGCCTAACTTTCAAATTTGAAGTCCTCTCTCTAAGTTTAGACATAACTGTTATCATTTAAAGCTTGCTCTAAACCTGAACTTGTGGGAAGAGAACTTGATCTAAAGTCTAAGTTGTTAACGGATATGATATAGGAAGGTTGAGCTGCTGTTTATCTATTCCTAGAGATGCTAGAATTCTGGAGAATTTTATCTTTGAAAATCTTAAAATGCTACATGATGAGTTCCTGTATGATGAGAGTTTAAGTTCCTACCACAGCCATACATACATGCTTGCTAGACTTTAAGCCATACCTTTACTTTTTACTGCTTATGAGCATTGAGTGTAGTCAAGCTGTGTAGACCCTTAGGAGCTTGTCATGCGGTTAAAATCAAGATTCACTTGCACGATCACTCATACATGCTGCTTCTACTCCGGAAGTACGCATCCACATATATCCACTCATTCTCATCTCCAGATCCACATAAAATTATTCTACTCCTAATCCGGGAGAGAATAGCCAAAAATATTTTCCCATTCTTGTTATCCCCTATGAAATAAATGCTCAAGCTATTTTGGTTACTACCACTTGCTATATTGTTCTAAGGAGATGAGTGCTCTATATGAGGAAATAAAAAGGGGCAAGTGCCCGGAACCTCGAAAAGAAAAAGATACGAGGAAATAAAAAGGAGCAAGTGCTCGGAACCTCGATGAAAAAAAAGAGAAAAAGTGTGAGAAGAGAGGTAAAAATGGACAAGTGTCCGACAGTAGAATTAGGGGTACAAGATACCCACCTGAGAGGAAAAAAAAGAAGAAAATATAGAGCACCTCATTCTCCTCAAGAGCTTTAAAAGCAAGAAAGGTACGTATCCCCTCAAAAAGAGCAAAAGTAGAATTAGACTTTCATCATTGTTATCATCACTACCACCATACACCATTTATTCGTCACACATGCACATCTTGATTTGACTTATTGGCTTGTTTCTCTGGATCCATGGTTTGACTATGCAATAAATGTCTTGTAAGTATGTATACTTTATCTCCCACCGATGAGCTCCAGATATCAAAAGCCTTATTAGAATAGGATGAGAGAGAAGGCAATGTCACTCTGCCTTATACCACAAATACTACATACTTTGCTTTGAGAGAAGGCAGACATCATTACTACCTTGGTGAGGATCCAGAAATACCACAAAAGAGAGACCTGAGAGAGTCATACAAGGAATCTCTGAGTTTTATTTGAAAATCTGCAAAAAACTCCAGAGCTATAGCTGATCAAGAATAAGAGACATGGCGCTTGACTAGACTGTTCTATCTTTTAACCGCTCAAGACAAAGGTGACGGTTGCAAGCCTCATGGTGAAAGGTATAATGAGTAAGTTTTAAGTCTTGACAGTTTACTTTAACTCAGAGATGAGACTCTATTTGAAAGCATGTGTACCGTCAAAATTCAAAGGCATTTCAGCAACTACTGAGTCTCTCCTTGCTCAGGGACGAGCAAGAGGTAAGCTTGGGGGAGTTTGTTGACGGTCCTTAAGTATCAATTATAACTATCAAATAAATAGAGAAAAGGATCCAAATGAAACCAACACCTAGACTTAGGGTTTTATCTGACAGAATTCCACGAGTTTTGCTGTTTATCTATTTCTGCAGGGGGTTATCAGGAAATACGGAAGAAAGGCCCACATGTCGGATTAATGACGGGATATTAACCGAACACGTAATTATCTTACATCTAGAAGAGTCCAGAAGCCACGAGAACGAACGGGAGGCATAACGGAGCCGGACACAGGGCGCCCGCCCTGGTCCTTAGGGCGCCCGCCCTGGCCCCGGAGCCAATCAGGCTCCGCCTCGAGGATTATGCTCCACCGACCTAGAGGATCAAGGAAAACCGTCCGTTCAATGTCGGTTTGATCCGACGGCCCAGATTCATCCGAAAGGGCTATATAAGCAAGGCCCCTGCCCCTGGAGGAGAGGCCCTCGTCTCATACTTCAAACCCTAATTTAGGAGGAGAGCCTCTGATCAAGCCCTAGAGCCACCACATCAACTAGATCTCTAGTTAGCATAGCTACATAGGATTAGAACTAGAAGGAGTCAATCTTCGATTGGTTCCCGGATCTGTCAAGAGGATTCTTGGTAATTCCTCTATTGTTCTTCAATTGTTCATCTTTGTTCTTCAATATTATGAATATGACTTTGTTCTATTTCAATATATTGGTTATGACTTTGCTCTACTTGATTATATTTGCAATTATATTGTTCTTAGTTTATCATAGTTATATGCTTGGCTTAGTTAGATTGGAATTATATACATGCCTAGGATCGTATAGCGTTTATCCATGTGTACAGTGGGTGAATGATAATTATTGTGTAGACGTGGTGTCTATACCGTATTTATCTGCGATTGCACCCTATATGCCGGATTGTGGGGTAGTTCGCGATAGTGACAGCTTCGTTGATTCTTATATAGTCCCCCTCTTGTGTATAGGGCAGGCAGAGCAACACTATTACAGGGGAGTGATTGCTATGTTCTTCATCTTCCTTGCTAATATTCACTATGCATGGATATAGTCTTTTCTCACCATGATTGCCAAGTATAATTGCACTAACTATGATATGCTAGACTTTATAGTTAATAATAACTTAGGGAATATCTTTGTAGTTCATCCTAATTCCATGCTAATGACTTGCTAGAATATCTGTTGAGGTGCTTATCATTATTATATGTGGCTAGCTGATCAGATTAATTATCTTTGTCACCATTATCACTTTACCTTTACTTAATGTGACATTTATACCTGTATAAAGAGATTGATAAATACTCTCGGTTATACATGCAATGATGTGTACTCAGTTCCATATTCTCATTCCATTATCAACCATGATACTTAGAAAACCCTTCCCAGTGGTAAAAATATAAATAATGATACCTGGAATACTTCCCGGTTAAAATGCTACATCGGTATTAATCTGTGCGCTTGCAGATCCCTTTTATTATTTATCTTGATGAGCAAATGCATATTTCAATACCGCGTCTCTCATGTCATGCTGGGGATGACAACTTGGCTTAAGTGGCATGAGAGATAGGTTTGGCATTTTTGGCGCCGTTATCAGAATTAGAAAACTAAGTCTACTTTTGGTAGTGACGTTAAGAATGCCCAACAATAATATACCCACACACCAAATTGCAAAGCCACAAGAATAAGAGTGCTTCGTGGGGCGGGTGCGCAGGGAACGGGGACAGGACATGGTTCCCCATCCTTCGTCCACAATAAATCCAACAAGGCCTATTTTCTCTCCATTTCAATCCCAATAGGGACTAAATTGGCCCTTTTGTTGAGGAATTCCCTACTGGGATTCTGGGATCATGGCACCAATGGCATAAAGCCACAACATCCCTAGGGATGGAACACAAAGTTATTATTCTAGCCAACTTATATTGCTCTCTACTACAAAAATGATTTTGCGAGACACTGCCCAAACATTAATGGAGACGGTCACAAAATGTAACTGTATCCTAAAATACTTGAGGATTTTCGGAGATGATCATTTTATTTACGGAGGTGGTCAGAATTGCCGTCCTCCTTAAATGTAGGCCATTTTCGGAGGTGAACCTCTTAAAAGGCCCGCCTTAGGAAATATAAACCGAGGCCTAGCAAATCCCGTATCCAATCCTTCAATCGGGCTTATATAAATAACAGAAGCTAGAGTTCCTCCACACTTCTCCAGTCCTCTCTCTCACTTCTCCCATCTTTCCCATCTCTCCCTTCTCCTGTTACCCCGATCGTCTGGTGTTGGCGGCAGCATGCGTGGTGCGGGGCCAGCTCCCTTGACGGTGGCTCCCTCGACCACCTCCAACTCCATATTGGGCACCCTCCACCCTCCTCCACTTCAAATCTGGCGGTGGGAGGCCACGCCCCCGGCAGTGCTACTCTCCACCACCTCTAGCTCTAGATATGGCACGCTCCACCCTTCTCCACTCTAGATCATGCGACAGGAGGCCACGCCCCGGCAGCGGGGACCACACGCCCGGGGTGGGAGCACTACTACAGAGTTGGCCTTTTGTCCCGGGCCTAAACAGCCTTTCGTCCTGGCTCCGGAGCCGGGACTAAGGGTTTGAGACTAAATGTCCCACCTTTATTCCCGGCTCCGCGGCCCGGGACTAAAAGGCTCGCCAGTTTGGGTCATGGCGCAGGCCTTTTAGTCCCGGTTGGCAACCGGGACTAAAGGTTATTTTTTTGTTTCCAATTCAAATCATTATTGATTTTGGTTTTTCAATTACAATAGGTTTTCAAATGTATTCTTCGCTACTAATATACGTATATGCTAGACCTATAATTTAGTTTCGAGCATTATTGCACATAAATATACTACGAAACTATATATATTATAGAGCTATATTTATGTATAATATATGTACATGCACATAAAATTTACAACATTATACAGTTAAGTGTTCGTCCGCCACTTAAAGGTCATACATGCATGTTTTTCCTCCACTTAACTAATGTCATACAAGCTTTCGTCCTGGTTTGGTCTCAATGGCGAGCAGGGTTGTAGTAGAACTCAGCGCCTTTCGGGAGGACGTGGTCGTTGATGAATCCGGCGATTGTCTCTTGGATTCCTTTGAGCAGGACCATCTCCAACACCTGATTCTTCACATAATTCTCCTTCAATTTACATTAATTAAAGGAAAAAGGTATTAATATATATATATAAGATTTATTTAGTAGCAACAAATAAACAAGATATGGATTTATTATATATACATGTATGTTACTTACTTTCTCCGTCTCTTTATGAGTTCTTTTGAGGTACCTTTTGGCTGCACGGCCATCCACATAAATTGGTACCTTTTGGCTGCACGACCATCCACTGTAAGATATAAAAAGATTAGTCCTATCTCATGCTACGTGTGAGCTGAATCATGAAAAGGTAAAGATGTGGGGAGCTTAGTACAACTTACCCTCAATAAAATAGGATCAGGAAGTGGCGCTTTCAGATTCGAACGATGTTTTTCGACCAACCAAGCCCAAGCCCTGCCCAATAATTGGATCATTAATTAGCTATTGCAGAGTAAAAGAGCAGGCATCAATATTTAAAAGATCGAATTGAAGTATTTACCTCTGGATCATGTCTATCATATCTTGGTAATTTGTCCGCAGTTTTCTCAATGAGTCTCAGACATATAGATGTTGACTATCATGTTCAATAACAATTAGTATCCAGTGACCCCTGTATTTGATTATAGATCAGTCAATATATATATCTTTATGCTGGATTGACTAAGTAAAATAAAATGTGCACATGATAACAACACTTTACCCCATGTTATAAGGGAAGAGTATTGATCCTCTGTCCCTTTGATTATACAAGAACCACTAGAGGTTCCTTTCCATTTCAGCCGACCTCTGATTGTTAGGATAAGGGGTCACTGTGTCCTTGTAAACGACATACGGATCAATAAAACCAATCCGCTTGTCGTTTCTGTCTCTAAGGTCTCGCATCATGATTCTGCATATGTATAGACACGCTAGCTAGTGTGAGCATAGTTATTACTTATACATATACATATGCTAGAGTGAGATTATTAAAAGAAAGAATCACTTATAGACAGTAGCAGCTCAAGAGAGATTTGTCTAGACTATCCATGTGGCATAGCTGGTGTAACTCATTAAACTGGATCCACATGACATCATTGCCACGGAAGTAATGATGGTCTCTTACTTTGACGCCAATCCAATCATGTTCTCCTCCAGCACATGCGTCCCTATACCACTCGTGTAACTTGTACATTTGTGTACCAAGTTCATATAGCTTTGTAGGGTTGTATAGACTCTTGCCATATTTATATTCCTTCTTCCACTGATCAACTTCCTCTAAAGATGGCACATTTATGATGCCGAGCACTTCATCCCAGGATAGACCACTCTCATGAATGAATATTTCGAACTGATCCATTTGCACATTGTCGGGTATTTGATCTAGCATGCTCATGTTTGAACCATATTGATTCCCAACCAGCAGTGGTGGCACTGATTGATGTGCTTGTTCCCCGAGCTATGCAACACCCTTCTGTGCCATCTTCTCTTTCTTCTTCTCCACCTGAATTGATTTAGAGATCGTACAGTCATAGTTTGATAGTGACGAACGCTTCTTACAATCAGCACGTTGCTTTGTCTGGTGAGCGTCTACCGTTCGCCTTAGCTTCTCTGGAGGGATGCATAAGTATGGCTTCTCCGGGTTTCGCTTCGCTCGACTTGTAGCCCGGCAATGAGAGAAGAATTTGTCCACATCCATTTTCACAGAAGCATCTAGTTCCTCCGCAGTCTTCTCATATGAAAGCTTCGTCATCTGCGGGATAGCTGGTGTCCTCGCAGAGCCTTTCTTCTTCGGTGGAGGTGGGGCCGACCCCTTTGTTTGTGGGGTGGTCCTCTTCTTTCCCGGTGGGCCGGCCGGTGCCGATGAGGCGGCCGGTGTCGGCGCTGGAGGCTGCGGTGGCGGCACTGGAGCCGATTGTGGAGGAGACTTGGCCATTGCCGATGAGGCTGCCAGTGTTGGTGCTGAAGGCTGCGGTGGCGGCACTGGAGTCGATTGTGGAGGAGATTTGGCCGGTGGCGGTGTTGGAGGCTGCGGTGGCGGCGCTGGAGCCGGTTGTGGAGGAGATTGAGCCGGTGGGGATGCAGCCGTGTCTTCCACTGCATTGTTGTTGACGGTTCTTAAGTATCAATTATAACCATCAAATAAATAAAGAAAAGGACCTATATGCAAGCAACACCTAGAATTAGGGTTTGATCTAACAGAATTCCACGAGTTTTGCTGTTTATCTATTTCTGCAGGGGGTTATCAGGAAATACGGAAGAAAGGCCCACATGTCGGATTAATGACGGGATATTAACCGAACACGTAATTATCTTACATCTAGAAGATTCCAGAAGCCACGGGAACAAACGGGAGCCGTAACGGGCCAGGACACAGGGCGCCTGCCCTGCCCCCGGGACCAATCAGGTCGAGTCTCGCGGATTATGCTCCACCGCCTTTGAGGATCAAGGAAAACCGTAGGATGAAGGTCGGTTTGATCCGACGGTCCAGATTCATCCAAAAGGGCTATATAAGCAAGGCCCCTGACCCCTGGTGGAGAAGACCCCAATTCATTATTCAGTTGCATATCTCTAGTTAGGGTTTAGAGAGAGAGGTTCCCTCTAGGGTTCCCACCTCTTAGGGCTTAGCATCCAATGTGAAAGTAGAATTAGTTCTACTAGATTGAGAGAGATAGAGTGGAGGTGTAGATCGGAGGAAGCCGGCCTGTCGGTGTCTACTCCGAGGTTGTACCTGCGGGAGCAAGTTCTTCTAACCCGAGGCTTGTTCTCAGGATTCTTCAGTATTTTGACTTCTAAATTCTAGTAAGTTCTTTGTTTTATTGTTCTTTGGTTCATGAGTTTACTTTGATCTCTTCGCGTAGAGTTTAGAGTAATCATCTCTAGCGTAAACGTGGTGTTTAAGCTAGGATACTCATAGATATCCCCTCGTCTAGCCGGACCGTGGTAGTAGCGAGGAACGTGACAATTCCGAGTTACCTTTGTATTCCATATCCCGTTAGCAGGATCGATAGGGTTTATAGGTGCGGGTTGAACATCCTTTGTGGTGTCTAGATTCCATAAACCTCCCCAATAGAACAGTAGATCATCCTTACCAAGGTTAGAAGAAGAGTGCGGTTGTAGTCTTCTCTATACATCACTCACATCGAATCATAGTGGTTGTAGCCTAAAGGTTAGTAGTAATAGATTTGGTTAGTCAGATGCACTCTTTCTCCTAAAGGTAAAAATATAAATACGATACCCAGGATAACATCTCGGGTGAAGTGCTCACCGATATCCGTGCGCTTGCGGATCCCATTTCTTAATTGCGTTACCAAATATCAACAAGCATTTCTGGCGCCGTTGCCGGGGAAGAAAGACGGTTTGCTGAGATAACCTTGAGTCTTACTACTAGCTTGTATTCATACTTTTTATTTTCTTATCTTTTTCATTCTTTCCTTTTATTTTTACCAAAAATGGAAAACCAAGGTTCTATATCTATCTTTGATGCCGCAACACCTTCAGCAACTGACCTTTTACCATGGGAGTCATCACAGCCTATCCAAACATCCCAGTATAAGTTAAGTTCAAGGTTGATTGCGATGATTCAAAATTTATCTTTTTCGGGAAAGGAAGACGAAAACCCTTACCTTCATATTAGAGATTTTGAGCAGACATGCGATTGTCTTCGCATTGATGGCATCTCTGATAAGACTTTACGTTGGAAGCTTTTTCCTTTTTCTTTAAGAGGAGAAGCTAGACGATGGTATAGTCAGAAGGTAAGTCAACAGCAAGGTGAATGGGGAGTTTTAAGAGCCAACTTTTGTCTAGATTTTTATTCCCTTGACCATACTGGTGACCTTAGACTCGAAGTCCTATCTTTTAAACAAAAAGATAATGAAACTTTGGGGAAATCCTGGAAACGTTTTTCTGATCTTTTAGAATCTGGTCCAAAACTTTTGCTTGAAGACACTGTTCTTTTATTTCACTTTTTTCGAGGTCTTCAGAAAGATAATAAACAAATGCTGCATACTATGGCTAGAGGTTCTTTCTTTCGTATCCCTACTGATGAAGCTAAGGGGATCTTGAATAGAATCCTAGAAGCTGAGATGGATAATGCCCTCCATGATAAAACCTACGAAGCCGAAGTAGACACTCTGCCAAATTTTTCATCTACTTTAGCTATCCCAGGTTCTGAGCCACAAAAGGAAGAAATTCTACCATCTGATTTCATGCTAGACATAGAATCCGATCTCTTTGCCGATTTTGGAAACATTTCAAACTACCATTCTATAGACCGACCCCAAAACGGCCAATTTAGCATTTGTTTACCAAGTGAACGTCAATTGAGAGAGCTTAGCTCGGTTATGAGTAGCGAATGGTTAGAGGAGTCAGAGCTTTCCTCTGAAGTAATCCGAGTGGACACACCCTCTATAACTATACGCTGTGCTTATAATTCTGATCAATTTAACGCTCTCTATAATCCTGTTGTGGGGATCAATATTATGTCCGAAGCTTTTGCACTTAATTTATTTGGGAAACTTGTTTTAACCCCCACAACAAAGGTCATAAAGGAATCTTCGGGACGATTAGTCCCCAGTCTTGGAATTATTAATGTCCTACCCTTTATGGTAGAAGGCTCCATGGTTCATTTGAACTTTTATATCTTTGATATATGGGGTTTCGACCTACTGATTGGACAACCTTTTAGAAGACTCCTTTATGAAGGTCAAACTGGAAAGCTCCACATTTCCTTGGGAAAGGATTTTAAACTTCCAATTACAATAACTCACTCATTGAATAATAAGACCGAGCCATATCTTTTGCCTGATCCTATGGAGGAGGTAAAGGCTGCATCTCTAGAACTTTTAGATGATCCAGACTTAGAAGAGGAAGCCCCCTTCTTCACTGAAGAAGAGGCCGAACCTTCTGAACCTGAACCCTTAGATGAGTTTGCAGAAACACCTAGACCCCCCATAGAACTCAAAACTTTACCACCCGGTCTTACCTATGCTTTCCTAAACAATAATCCAGAGTTTCCTGTGATCGTTAGTAATAAACTCACTCAGGAGCAAACTCTGCGATTAATGATCATTCTTGAAAAACACCACTCTGTTTTCGGCTACTCACTTCAAGATCTCACAGGAATCAGTCCTATGATTTGTACCCATCGTATTCCGACAGATCCTTCTGTTACACCCTCTCGAGAGCCTCAACGTAGACTTAACAACGCGATGAGAGAGGTAGTTAAAAAAGAAGTTATAAAGTTGCTGCATGCAGGGATTATATATCCTGTGCCGCATAGTGAGTGGGTAAGCCCTGTTCAAGTTGTGCCTAAAAAGGGAGGCATGACTGTTGTTACAAATGATAAGAATGAGCTAATTCCGCAACGCACCGTCACTGGGTGGCGGATGTGCATAGACTATAGAAAACTTAATAAAGCCACGAAAAAGGATCATTTTCCTTTGCCTTTTATAGATGAGATGCTTGAGCGGTTAGCAAAACACTCATTTTTCTGTTTTCTAGATGGATATTCAGGGTATCACCAGATCCCTATCCATCCTGATGATCAAAGCAAAACCACTTTTACATGCCCATATGGAACGTATGCTTATCGTAGAATGTCTTTTGGGTTATGTAATGCACCAGCTTCTTTTCAAAGATGTATGATGTCTATATTTTCTGATATGATTGAAGAGATTATGGAAGTTTTCATGGATGATTTCTCAGTTTATGGAAAAACTTTTGATAGTTGTCTTGAGAACTTAGATAAGGTTTTGCAAAGATGTGAAGAAAAGCACTTAATCCTTAATTGGGAAAAATGTCATTTTATGGTTAGAGAAGGAATAGTGCTAGGACACCTAGTGTCTGAAAGAGGTATTGAGGTAGATAGAGCTAAAATTGAAGTAATTGAACAACTACCTCCACCTGTGAATATAAAAGGAATTCGAAGTTTTCTTGGCCATGCTGGCTTTTATCGCAGATTTATAAAAGACTTTTTATTTATTGCGAGACCACTTACTCTTTTGCTAGCCAAGGATGCTCCTTTCGAATTTGATGATGCATGTCTAAATTCTTTCAATTTATTAAAGCAAGCACTCATCTCTGCACCAATCATTCAACCCCCTGATTGGTCGTTGCCTTTTGAAATTATGTGTGATGCTAGTGATTATGCTGTGGGGGTAGTTTTGGGACAAACTAAAGATAAAAAGCATCATGCAATTGCTTATGCAAGTAAAACTTTGACAGGAGCTCAACTTAATTATGCAACCACTGAAAAAGAGCTTCTGGCTGTTGTTTTTGCCATTGATAAATTTAGATCTTATTTAGTTGGAGCTAAGATAATTGTTTACACTGATCATGCTGCACTAAAATATTTGCTCACTAAGAAAGATGCGAAACCCCGCTTAATCAGATGGATTTTATTACTCCAAGAATTTGACTTAGAAATAAAAGATAAAAAGGGAGTAGAAAATTCTGTTGCTGATCACTTGTCTAGAATGTACTTTAAGAATTCACAGGAACCCCCCATTAATGACTCACTCCGGGACGACATGCTTTACGGGATTAACAGATCTGACCCCTGGTATGCAGATATTGTTAATTTTATGGTTTCAGGTTATGTACCACCCGGAGCAAACAAGAAGAAGCTTATTCAGGAAAGTCGTTCACATATATGGGATGAGCCATATCTCTTCCGAGTATGCGCTGATGGCCTACTTAGAAGATGTGTGACCACTGAGGAAGGATTGAAGATCATCGACAGATGTCACTCATCACCATACGGAGGTCACTATGGAGCATTCCGTACACATTCAAAGATCTGGCAATGTGGATTCTATTGGCCTACAATGTATGAAGACACAAGGCAATATATCAGAAGATGTGAGCCATGTCAAAGGCACGGAAACATAAATACAAGGGATGCCATGCCACTCACCAACAACCTTCAGATTGAACTCTTTGATGTCTGGGGAATAGACTACATGGGTCCATTTCCCCCATCTAAGAAGTGTGAGTTCATCTTGGTGGCAGTTGATTACGTCTCCAAGTGGGTAGAGGCACTACCTTGCAAACATGCCGACAATATCAGTTCGAAGAGGATGTTTGAGGAAATCATATTTCCAAGATTTGGAGTCCCCAGGATAGTGATAAGTGATGGAGGATCACACTTCATTGACAAGCGCTTCGAGCACTATCTATCAAGACATGGAATCCGTCACAACGTTGCTACTCCCTATCATCCTCAGACAAGTGGCCAAGCAGAGACTTCTAACAAGCAAATCAAGAACATTCTTCAGAAGACGGTAAATGAGATGGGAACGGCATGGAAGGACAAGTTACCCAATGCACTCTGGGCTTACCGGACAGCATACAAGACCCCAATTGGAATGTCTCCATACCAATTGGTATACGGAAAGACCTGTCACCTACCTGTTGAACTTGAGTTCAAGGCACACTGGGCCATAAAAAGATGGAATATGGACCTAGATATCGCCGGAAAACATAGAAGAATGCAATTATCGGAGTTAGAAGAATGGCGGGAGAAAGCATATCACAATTCAAAGATCTACAAAGAAAGAGATGGCATGACAAGAGGATCAAGAAGAAGGAGTTCTCACCCGGAGATAAGGTATTACTTTTTAATTCCAGGGTGAAGTTTTTCGGGCATGGAAAGCTCCGGAGCAAAATGACGAAGGTACGTTATTCAAGAAAACAAGTATGGGGGAGATTCCCTGACATGTCACACACACTTCGATCGCACCACTCCATGAACCAGGTACACACTCTGCACACTTTTATTACACACTTACACACTCACCTTAGTTTGTGCAGAATTTTATCTCTCTAAACATGATAAATTAAAAGGATAAAAATGCTTATAATCATGATCAATCTCACTCTGTGATATTTCCTGGAAACCTGCAATTATTAAAATTATTTCAAAACCCTGTATTGCTAAAAGTCATTGTGGAATAAGAGATGGTAAGGGTATGAGTACCTTATTCTTAGTATGTTTATTGCTTGGAGAATTTGTTTTAAAAATCTCAAAATTATAGCTACCATCCTCAAGTTTTATATGCCTGCTAAACATGAAAATATTAATTAAAGCTATCTGCTTTGTATTGAGTTTGTTCAAAACAAGTTAGACCCTTGTTGAGAGATTTATCATACTCCTAAGATCAAGATATTTTTATTCAGAAAGATTCACTCTTCCGAAGTATTATTGCGTTAGAGGCATGGGCTATGCAAAATTATGAATATATCGAGGAAATAAAAAGGAGCAAGTGCTCGATAACCTCGTGGAAAAAAATGGACAAGTGTCCGGCAGTAGAATTAGGGGTACCTCGGTATCCACCCAAAATGAAAAAAATGAGATATGATAAAAATATGATGGAAAGAAAATGATAGCCCATGGTCCCTCTAATAAGCAATATGCCAGTAAGAGTGACAAGTTTTTAATTTTCAAAATCTTTGATCTAAGAGTATGGCATTCTTCTCCTCGGATCCGGTTTTGACCATACAATAAATGCAAGGTATGTATGCTTAAAGAATTATTTTTGCAAAATCAAAACAGCCTCAAGAGAGAAATATAAATGATAATGAGTGACTCTGAGAGCACCTATGAGGATAAAGGTATGCTAAGTTTTTCTTTTCAAAAATATGTAAAAACTCCAAGTGATAGGGATTAAGAAGAAGAAAGGCTCTTTACTCTGACCATATATTTCCCTGACTATAAGTGCACAGTGGATTTTTACAACACCCTGCAGGTATGAAAGAATGTTTCAACCCCAGATGTTTTATTAACCAACCTTTTCTCGAGGACGAGTAAAAGCCTAAGTATGGGGGTGTTTGTTGACGGTTCTTAAGTATCAATTATAACCATCAAATAAATAAAGAAAAGGACCTATATGCAAGCAACACCTAGAATTAGGGTTTGATCTAACAGAATTCCACGAGTTTTGCTGTTTATCTATTTCTGCAGGGGGTTATCAGGAAATACGGAAGAAAGGCCCACATGTCGGATTAATGACGGGATATTAACCGAACACGTAATTATCTTACATCTAGAAGATTCCAGAAGCCACGGGAACAAACAGGAGCCGTAACGGGCCAGGACACAGGGCGCCCGCCCTGCCCCCGGGACCAATCAGGTCGAGTCTCGCGGATTATGCTCCACCGCCTTTGAGGATCAAGGAAAACCGTAGGATGAAGGTCGGTTTGATCCGACGGTCCAGATTCATCCAAAAGGGCTATATAAGCAAGGCCCCTGACCCCTGGTGGAGAAGACCCCAATTCATTATTCAGTTGCATATCTCTAGTTAGGGTTTAGAGAGAGAGGTTCCCTCTAGGGTTCCCACCTCTTAGGGCTTAGCATCCAATGTGAAAGTAGAATTAGTTCTACTAGATTGAGAGAGATAGAGTGGAGGTGTAGATCGGAGGAAGCCGGCCTGTCGGTGTCTACTCCGAGGTTGTACCTGCGGGAGCAAGTTCTTCTAACCCGAGGCTTGTTCTCAGGATTCTTCAGTATTTCGACTTCTAAATTCTAGTAAGTTCTTTGTTTTATTGTTCTTTGGTTTATGAGTTTACTTTGATCTCTTCGCGTAGAGTTTAGAGTAATCATCTCTAGCGTAAACGTGGTGTTTAAGCTAGGATACTCATAGATATCCCCTCGTCTAGCCGGACCGTGGTAGTAGCGAGGAACGTGACAATTCCGAGTTACCTTTGTATTCCATATCCCGTTAGTAGGATCGATAGGGTTTATAGGTGCGGGTTGAACATCCTTTGTGGTGTCTAGATTCCGTAAACCTCCCCAATAGAACAGTAGATCATCCTTACCAAGGTTAGAAGAAGAGTGCGGTTGTAGTCTTCTCTATACATCACTAACATCGAATCATAGTGGTTGTAGCCTAAAGGTTAGTAGTAATAGATTTGGTTAGTCAGATGCACTCTTTCTCCTAAAGGTAAAAATATAAATACGATACCCAGGATAACATCTCGGGTGAAGTGCTCACCGATATCCGTGCGCTTGCGGATCCCATTTCCTAATTGTGTTACCAAATATCAACAATTGTCATCGTCCGCAGCACTGTGACCAAGTGGTGAATTGATAATTGGACTTAGGTTGGGGGAGGTCCTGTTGTGAAAACAATTAACGAGGTATATATGAGTAAACCGTAATTTAATGCAATACATAATTAGTGAAAAAAAAATTCGTTCACTTTCATCCGCACCTAGGGTTCGGTTGTTGTTGAGGGGGAGGAGTTGGCACCTCAGGAATAATGATGTAGCGCTTGCGCCAACTTATGAATGCCTTCTCCGCTTCTCCTAAGGTCTTCTCTCCATCCACCGAGACGCTAGCATATCCAAGTGGTATTACTGTCGTGTGGATTCTTGGTGTCTTCGTAGGGTCGATAGGAGATACAACACCAGTAGCCACCATGACTGTGGCATTCCCCTCCTGAATATGCAGCTCACATGTCGTGAAAGGAGCGGTGATGTCATCCACCGGGAAGCGCAGCCCTGCATCATCTTGAGGTACTGGCACCTCCGTGGAAGCGCAACTGCTTTTCAACTGACCAGGGGGGCTGAGGTTGACTGCGGCCGGCTCTGATAACGACCTTTGGAGGGAACTTACTGCTATCTGCACTTGCCTTTTGATTTCCTCATTCATTATGGCTTCAAGTGTTTTTTCTCGCTCTTTTGCCTGACGAACCTCTTCATGTTGCTGAAGAACTTGCTCCTCCAGACTGCGCAGCCGCTCTGCCTCCTCTTCCTTCTTTCTCTGTCGGCTTCTATAGGTGTCTCTGTCTAGAGGGAAGGCATGCTCCCACGACAACTCCCCATAGCCTCTCGTTCGCCCACCGTATTTAGGATTCTCCAGGGCGAATGTCAGCTCATCCTTATCTCTCTTCGGCTGCCATTGTCCACTTTGGGCAGTGAATTGAGCGTAAGCAAATCATTCTGCTGCTCTTTAGAGTTTTTGCCCAAACACTACCTTTCCGGTCTCTGGGTCCAGGGTGCTCCCATGACCGAAAAACCAATACTTGGCGCGCTTAGGCCAGTCGATTGATTCTGGTTCCATCCCCTTGTCGACTATCTCCTGTTCCAATCTTTCCCACTTAGGAATGGCACTAGGGTAGCCACCTGATCCCAAGCGATGGTGATATTTCTTGTGTCGGGCATTCTCTTGGTTCCTTCTCACCCGTTCCTCACCCTCTTCCGATGTCTTGAACTATACAAACTCACCCCAAAACGGCCGCAACTTGACGTAGGCCTGAGTGCTGAAATCTGGAGTGAGGTTCTTCTTGATAAACTTGTTATATAGATTCTTCTTCCAACACTGGAATTGTGTGGCCATCTTCTTCATAGACCAGTCCCGAACTCTCTTCTTCAACTCTTCATCATTTGTGTCGAGCCCGAAATGCTGCAACACATCACGCCAGACTAGGTCCTTGTCACGATCGGAGACAAAACTAATATGAGGAGCCCCTTTCTTTTCCTTCCATTCACGGGCATTGATCGGGATCCTGTCCCTTACAAGGTACCCTAAGTGGACCACAAACTTCCTTGCATGTGGTCCAAGTGGCTTGCCTGTATTCTCCTCGAAATCCGAAATAAGGAACTGACCCTCCGACGGCTTCTTCGGGCCTCGTACAATTCTGCTCTTCCCCATGGTTGTCGTCAAGCCAGAGGGCTACATATGTACAAACACAAATATTTAAATAAATCTACTTATACAAAAAAGGAAATCATTTTGAATTCCATGTATATATACATAAGAGATTGTATATATACCTCGCCAGCATTGTCTTGCATGATATTTTCTTCATCTTCATACAAGTCAGGGTTAAGGTACTGACTACCATCATCGATGCCATTAGGGTTCTCGTCGGCTCCGTCATATTGTACTTCATTGCCATCGTTGATTATGTCCATCATGGCATCGTCCATGTTGTCATCTCTCGGGTCGGCCATTTCTACAAATATATGTGTAGGACGTTAGAACTAAATCCTCCTAAACCCTAAGGATTCCCAATTAGAAAGCATGAACCCTAAGGATTTCCAACATAGTTAAAAGGTAGTATATAAATATCTAGGAAACATATCATATTAGATGCATAGTTATTTTTTCGTAGATATATAAAACTATATCATTACACTTGTATCGAGGTTCTTGAACTAGATGATACGTCATACTTCCCTCTCATCTGGATCTTTATAAGAATTAATTAAGTTGTTAAAACAATATATAAATATTTAGAGAATACACATTATAAATATTTAGAGAATACACATTATAAGTTGTTAAACAATATATAAAACAATTATGAAAAATAAATAAATTATTCCAGATGAGATATGAAAAATACATAAATTATTTCAGCAGACTAAGTACCAAGAAGAATACATGAATTCGATCACTTTCCCAGGTTCAAGTAAATTGCAGTAGCTGGCGAGGGGAACAAAATTAAGATGATCTTCTACTCTTTCAAAGGATGAAAGGGATGTAAAATCACCGTCGAGCTCCTGGGGTGGAGATAACGGAGAGGGTGGGGAGCCGGCGGGTCTCTGGTGGCGGCGACGGAGACCTGAGCGGCACGGCGGCGGTTGCTTGGAAGTCACTGGCGACGGCGGTTCCTCGGAGGTTGTCCGGTGGCGGCGGTTCTTTGGAGGTCGCGCTGTCGCGGGCAGGTCGATGGTGACGGCGGTTCCTCGGAGGTCATGTCGTCGCGGGCGGCGGCAGTGGCTTGGCGACTCTGGAAGGTGGGGGCGAGGGCAGGGGCGAGGCCGGAGGACGGGCAAGCGGCAGAGAGGCTCGGGGACGAGGCCACTGGGCGGGCGCGCGCGCTCTAGAACGGCGAGCGGGTGGCCGGCGGCGAGGCGCAGGGTGGAGGTGCGGGAGGGGCACGGTATGGCGGGGGCGAGGGCAGGGGCGAGGCCGGAGGGCGGGCAAGCGGCGGAGAGGCACGGGGCCGAGGCCACCGGGCCGGCGCGCGCGCTCTAGAACGGCGGGCGGGTGGCCGGCGGCGAGGCGCAGGGTGGAGGTGCAGGAGGGGCGCGGTAGGGCGGGGGCGAGGGCAGGGGTGAGGCCGGAGGGCGGGCAAGCGGCGGAGAGGCGCGGGGCCGAGGCCACCGGGCGGGCGCGCGCGCTCTAGAACGATGGGCGGGTGGCCAGCGGCGAGGCGTAGGGTGGAGGTGCGGGAGGGGCGCGGTGGAGTGAGAGAGATCGGAGGAGGAAGAAGGGTAAAGGGCAGCAGTTATATGCCGGGCACCTTTAGTCCCGGGTGGCTCTACGGCCCGGGACCAAAGGTCCTTTAGTCCCGGTGCTCAATACCAACTGGGACTAAAGGTGGCCCAATCACATCATGTTTTTGGCGGGCCACGAAAATGCAGCCCACCTTTAGTCTCGGTGCTAGCCATAGACCGGGACTAAATGGTGGGCTGCAGTTTTACTTCCCGCGTGTTTGCCCCACCTTTTTTTGTTGAATCTTTTTTTGTTTTCCTTTTATAAAAATGTTGAGTCTTGTTAAATTCATAGTAAATTGAATATTTTTGATAATGTTTTTTTGAAAAAAATATGACTTTTCTTTTTGCTTTATCGTACACATGGAAAATATGTAACCTAAATTATTTTGTTTTCTCTTTGTAAATATTGAACATAATGTAACTAATAATCAATATTTTATTAATGCAAAAATATAGTGTTCAATTAATTTCACTAAAACTATTGGTTTTCGACAGGAAATTTGTTTTCATATCATTTTAACGTGAATCTTTTGGTGATCCATCGGTCATTTGTCCAAATACGCGACAAAGAAATCCGCCATCAAATATAAATTTAATTTGAACTTACAAAATATGAAAACAACAAATATTATGTAGATAATTGTACATCTTGATGAGCTCTAGCACCTTTGTATTCAAAAGTTTTTCATCTGAGGCCATTTAGTGTCTCATTTGACAAAGTTTGACCAAGTCAAATTTTGAATTTTCAAAACATGACACCTTCACACTAGTTTTTGAAACTCTAAATGGTTTAAAATAGAAAAGTCATGAATACCAAGTTTGTTAAACTCATCAAGATCTCCATTTGTTGTTTTGGTCAACTTTTCATTCGAGAAAGTTTGAATGATTCAAATTTTGGATTTTTAAATTTTGACAGCTCCAAACCAGTTTTCGAAACCCTAGATGGTCTCAACTAGAAAAGTCATGAATACCAAATTTGATCAACTCATCAAGATCTACATTTGTTATATAGGTCATTTTTACATTTGAGGACTAGACATGCTTCCCAAAGGTACGATAAAAACAAGAACATGATAGAAACATCTGAAGTTATAATTATATTACATAAAATATCTAATACATCACTAGTTATATCAAGCGGGCACAGTGGTGAACTTCTTGACGTATGCCCCTTGGTTATGATCATGCTGTAACCATGGAGTGTCCTCAGCATTGAGCAGGATGCTTGGGTCTGTGGTCACACTGAAAGGTGGGATTCGTTCATCCTTTTCATAATCTTCTGACATATCTGACTTGTCCTCAATTCCCACGATGTTTCTTTTTCTTGTAAGAACTATGTGGCGCTTTGGCTCGTTGGTTGATTTGTCATCGTTTTTCCCTCTCTTGGGTTTTGTAGACATGTCTTTCACGTAGAATACCTGATTCACCTCAGCAGCAAGGACGAATGGATCATCTTTGTACCCAGTATTGTTGAGGTCCACTGTTGTCATACCACACTCCTTGTCGACTTTTACCCCGCCTCCGGTCCCCTTCACCCACTGGCACCAGAACAAAGGGACTTTAAAATTAGGGTCTCTGGCATAGTCTAGTTCCCATATCTCCTCTATGCGGCCATAATATGTATGCTTATTCCCATTAGGGTCTGTGGCATCTAAGCTGACACCACTATTTTGGTTGGTACTCCTTTTATCTTGGGCTACGGTGTAAAATGTATTTCCATTTATCTCGTACCCTTTGTACGTGAGGATGTGCCACGATGGTTGCCTAGCCAACAAATATAGTTGTTCATCAATATTTTGGTCACGCTGACATTCTTTTTGCAACCAACCGCCGAATGTTTCCATGTGCTGACGCGTAATCCAAGCATCATTCTTCCCTGGATTCTAGGATCGTAGGAACTCTTTGTGTACCTCGATATACAATTCCACAACGGAGGAAGAAGAAAGAACTATGTAGTGCGCTTTATTGAAAGAATCGTACCCCGTGCCGATATATGTTTTCTTCCCTAGTGTTCCCTTTCCACCAAGTCTCCCCTCGTGCCGTGATTCGGGAACACCAATCGGGTCAAGGTCAGGAATGAAGTCAACACATAACTCAATGACCTCCTCTGTCCCATATCCCTTGGCGATGCTTCCTTCTGGCTGAGCACGCTGGTGAACATATTTCTTCAGGACTCCCATGAACCTCTCAAAGGGGAACATGTTGTGTAGAAACACAGGACCGAGAATATTAATCTCCTTGACCAGGTGAACTAGGAGGTGTGTCATGATATCAAAGAAGGATGGAGGGAACACCAACTCAAAGCTGACAAGACATTGAACCACATCATTCTGTAGAGTAGCTATATCGAAAGGATTGATTGCCTTTTGAGAAATTACAGTGAGGAATGCGCATAGCTTCACGGTGGCCAAATGTACATGTGGAGGTAGAATTCCTCTTAAGGCAACCAGAAGCAGTTGCGTCATAATCACGTGGCAGTCATGTGACTTTAAGTTTATGAATTTCTTCTCTGGCACATTTATTATACCCTTTATATTTGAGGAGAATCCAGATGGGACCTTAATGCTACTTAGGCATTCAAACATGGTTTCCTTCTCCTCATTGCTAAGAGTGTAGCTAGCAGGTCTTAAATAATGGCGTCCATCATCTGTCTTCTCTGGATGTAGGTTGTCTCGTTCTTTCATGCGCTGCAAGTCCTGTCGTGCCTCAAGTGAATCCTTAGGCTTCCCATACACACCCATGAATCCTAAGAGGTTCACACAAAGATTCTTTGTCAGGTGCATCACGTCGATCGAGTTGCGGACCTCTAGGTCTTTCCAATAGGGTAGCTCCCAAAATATTGACTTCTTCTTCCACATTGGTGCGTGGCCCGAAGCGTCTTTCGGAACAGGTTCATTGCCCTGTCCCTTTCCAAAGATGACTTTCACATCCTTGACCATCTCAAATACATCCTCCCCAGTTCGGTTGTCAGGCTTGGATCGGTGTTCTGCCTGACCTTTAAAATGCTTGCCTTTCTTTCTTACCTAGTGATTCCTAGGAAGAAATTGGCGATAGCCAAGGTACATGACCTTTTGAAATTTTTTCAAATAGACACCCTCAAGATCACCAAAACAGTGTGTGCATGCATTATATCCCTTGTTTGTCTGTCCTGAAAGATTACTTAGAGCAGACCAATCATTGATTGTTACGAACAACAATGCTCGCAGGTCGAAGTGTTCCTGTTTGTACTCATCCCACACACACACCTAGTTTGCTCAATAGAAGCAGGAGTTCCTCAACTAATGGCCTCAGGTAGACATCGATGTCGTTGCCAGGTTGCCTCGGGCCTGGGATGAGCACCGGCATCATAATGAACTTCCGCTTCATGCATAACCATGGAGAAAGGTTGTAGATACATAGAGTAACAGGCCAAGTGCTATGACTAGTGCTCTGGTCCCCAAAAGGATTCATACCATCCGTACTTAAAAGTGAACCTTAGGTTTCTTGCATCTTTTGCAAAGTTTGGGAATTCTCTGTCTATTGTTCTCCACTGGGACCCATCAGCAGGGTGTCTCAATATGTTGTCTACCTTACGGTCTTCTTTGTGCCATTGCGACAACTTTGCATGGCCCCTGTTTCTAAACAGACATTTCAGGTGTGGTATTATAGGAGCATACCACATAATCTTGGCAGGGATTTTCTTCCTGGGACGTTCTTCACCCACAACATCGCCAGGGTCATCTCGCCTGATCTTATACCGCGACGCTTTACATACGGGGCATCCATCTAAATTCTCATAGTCCTTTCCACGGTACAGGATGCAATCATTAGGACATGCATGTATCTTCTGGATTTCTAATCCCAAAGGGCAGATGACCTGTTTTGCTTCGTACGTAGTGGCGGGCAATTCATTTGCCCTTGGAAGCATCTTTTTATTTATCTTCAGTAATTGCCCAAATGCCTTGTCAGATATACCATTCCGTGCCTTTGACTGTAGCAACTCCAATGTTGTACCCAACTTTTTCTGCCCATCTTTGGCGGACGGGTACAATAATTTCTTGTGATCCTCTAGTATGCGGTCAAAGTTAGCCTTCTCCTTGTCACTTTCGCAATCTCTTTGTGCATCACGAATGACATCACCAAGAGCATCGTCATCTTCAGCGAGTGCGTGTTCTGCACTTGCATCTTCTTTAGCTTCCCCCATTGCAGTATCAGGGAAGTCACAGTATTGAGCAAGAATGTCGTCAGGGTCCAATTGTTCTTCTTCTTTGTCTTCTTCCATTATAACACCGCTTTCTCCGTGCTTGGTCCAATAAATATAGTTTGTCATGAAACCCGACCTATACAGATGTGAGTGAATAATCCTTGAGCTAGCATATTCCCTTGAATTCTTACATTCCGCACATGGACAACGCATGAAACCGTCCTGCTTGTTTGCCTCGGCCACACTAAGGAAATAATGCACGCCATCAATGAACTCTTGGGAGCGGCGATCGGAGTTGTACATCCAATGTCATTTCATCTGCATTACAAGACATACCATATATATATGAAAATCTTGAACTTATTTAGTTAACTACACAAGTACAACTCGCATGACACCACTACTCAACCGATTAATTTAAGGAAGCCTCATTAGAATGTAGAGAGTCCCAACTAGCACTAAAAAAAGTAACACTAAAATGCACTTCAGTAGCACAACGACTTCACGATCAATCCCAACTAAAACAGGCATATCATTCGTGATGTGTCCAACATAAAACGGCTTCGGCTCGCTCACTGCCTCATCTGCCGCCGCTGCCACCTTTGCAAGAGATATTTGCATGTGTTCCTCATACTCTTCCTCACAGTACTAGCCTTCACATCCAGTGCCATCCCACTGAAATTAGAACAAAAAAAGATAGAACTTTAATTATAAAAAATTGGTGCAAACTAACCATAGCCATCAAATATATGCGACAAAATAACTCACATTGCGATCCGGACACTTGAAGAAGATACGCTCCTTATTGGGACACTCCTTCTTCACTCGGTACTCCTGCACAATCTTCCCACACTCGCCGCACCCAATGAAAGAGAGGTCTGGCCTATGTCGCTTTGGAGCTCGATGAAAGGCCGAGGACCCGGAAACAGTTGCCATCTACTCTCTAAATATATACTCATTTTTATAAACTACTGTAAATTCATCTTTTTCTAGAAAAAATGAAACTAAAAAAAACTAAAATTCTATATATTTATAAACCACGAAATGTGGTAGGCATACTAAGAATGAAAGGTATATATACTAATTTTAATGAACTAATTGACCCGGCCACACAATTTTGTAAATTGAAGTATTACAAATTTATAATTTTCATAAGCAAATTGAAAGAAGTTAATAAAATACCCTAAATTCTCTATTTCTCTAACTAAACCATGAAATGTGGTAGACATACTAGCAACGAAAGGTGTATACTAGTTTTCATTCACTAATTTTAGCTTCCTTCATCAAAATATTCAAACTATCAAGAGATTAGATCTTAAATTGGCCTAGAAATCATAAAATAAAAAACCACATATATATACACCACGAAATTACAAGTGCTCTTGCTAAAACATGAAAGGATGAAGCTAATTACCTTTAAAGAAGTCGCTGACGGAGTAAAAGCCTTGAGATGGATCAATGGCCGGAGATGAAAGCAAGAACAAGCAAGAACTCAACAAAGAAGAAGCAGAGAAGTGAGCTCTCGGGCTCGGGCTGGGGGAGGAAGAAGAGTGAAAATAGGTGGGAGGCACTTTTAGTCCCGATTCCTATAACAGCCCGGGGCTAAAGGCCAACCTTTAGTCCCGGTTTGTGGCACGGCCCGGGACAAAACATTTAGTCCCGGGTGGTAACACCAACTGGGACTAAAGGTTAGCCTTTAGTCCCAGTTTGTAATACCATCCGGGACTAAAAGTCTCCCCTGACATGGCCTGGCGCCAGAGCCGTCGGGCGGGGGACTTTTAGTCCCGGTTGGTGTTACCAACTTGGACTAAAGTCGTTTTTTGTCCCAGATTTAAATTTCGTCGGGACTAATGCCCATTTTAGACATCGATGAAAGGTCTATTCTCTAGTAGTGGAGGTCGGGACCCGAGCTCTGGTGGTGGCAGGCACACCAAGGAGGGCAGTGCTTGCTCATCTAGGCGTGGATGGCATGGATGGGCTCGGCGGGCTTGTCCACGGGTTTATCTTTTTTTTTGTTTTTTGGTTTTCGCATATGGGCATTATGTCCGCCTGTGAAAATGTTGATTTTTGCATACGGGCGTAGCGTTTGTCTGCTCGACCATCGTTTAACGCAAACCCCTGATCCGAGGCGGACACAATGCACGCCTCCAGAAACAGATTTTGACTGCCTGGGTTATGTTTTATGTAGTAGTGGCTCTATGACAATGATTTGCATGATGGTGGACTCCGTTCTGATCCCTCATCCATCAGTTGTTTCTGGGTTATAATCAATCACATGCAAAATTTGTTCCCTAGGATCTATAATTTGCATCAAATCTCCAACCTTTATGGGTCAATTTTGGTAGGGTTCCAGGAGCAACTTTCACATGTGAACAACCAAACGGTCCTTGGTTCATTAGCTCTGAGCCTGGACCTCCATGAATCACGGTGACTGGTGTCGCATGCGTGAGGAGGGGCATCCTTTGACTACTACAAAACTAGGATTTGTTGTAGTGAGGGACTTGATAGCAGGCATATCATTCTTTACTAATGCTCTCTTGGCAGCGTTTTTGTTAGGACTTTCACCAGCATATTCAAATCCCTGCCAAATGTACGCACATGAGAACAGCTTTTGAACCCAAAACTAACCTTAAAACAGGAAGCCAAAGCTACCAAAACATGGCTCCACAGTTTTTGGAGAAGTGCAAACCCTACCAAAGAAGGCCTAAAACATGATGGGCTCGTCCCTTTGGTGCATGAAAAACAATCGATGTTATTTACCTATTTTTATGTAGTGTGTTAGGAGATTTCTTATTTTTTTTGCGACTTAGGAGAAGTCTTGTGGGTGGTCAAGATTTTAGGGAGCAATGTTTCTATTGGTTCATACAACTACCCTTGATATTGAAGAGCAGAAGGTTTCTTCATACTTTATACCTGTCCCATAGGATCGCACTACTACAGTATGATTATCGCAGGTGGTCAAAAACGCTTTTGTGAGGCGGGCAACCCGTCCGCCTGTACCAAAAGGTCTGGGTTAATCATCAACTACCGAGGTGGTCATATGCACACCTAGGTTAATCAATAAAAAACAAAAGAATCCACCGAGCCCATCGATGGGGCCAACTGAGCCCATTGATGAGGCCTAACAAGCACATTAAGGTGCTGCTGCCGCCACTGCTTATCGGATCCAGACGGCCCAAGCTCCTACTACTGCGTTGCCGTGAGCAGGGTCCGCCACGAGCCCCCGCCACCACAAGCACGTCAGGGCCGCCCCTGGCATCTGCGCCTCCGCTGTGGTGGAGAGCCTCCACACACGCTGGATCTGTGCCGCTGCTGGATTTGCTCATCGGGGCCGCCACAAGGATGGAGGCCGCCTCACCTGCACCATCGCCGGCCCTAGAGCAAATTGGAATATGGAGTGTTTCCATGTTCTGCTGTTCTCTCCCATGGTAGAACAAGTTCAGCAAGGTGTTCAAACATGGTACGGAGACCAAATCCAAAATGAATTGGAACACACGGTTATCGATAAATCTATAGGCCTCTCGTATTCATACAATTTAGAGCAGCGTGCATCAAGGCACATTCCAGAGTAGGATTCTAAGATGCATTAGAACATATGACATGACCATTGCATAAATGTTTTAGCTATAACTCGCCAAGTTGACTGCGTAGCAAGTTGGACATTTGGTTGCAAACGCAAGTTCATATTTGCTTATAACAAAATAACGACCATATTGAAGAGTGAATCAACTATCTCAATTTTATGTTGAAGAATTATGTTAGCACCTCATACAGATATTTGTCGTGTCTTCGTAATTTTGAATGAGCATGTTGTCACTGAAAATTTCACTATATAAAATGCGTCCAATGTTTATACAAAACATCGACAAGGGAATGAAATCCATATGTTTTAGTGCATTTGGGTAAACACTAAAGTCCCATATGCATCCATATTCTCCCATAAACATTAGTATTTCTCTATCAAATTTCAATCAATGTTTGAATGGAAAAGAAAAATTAATGCTAATTAATTATTTTTTAAATGGGCTGGCCTGGGTCCATTATTTGTAAAAAAAAGGCTAGAGGTAATGTATCGATTCATTTTCCACTTCAATTTGATTTTTATTTAATTGGATTGATTGGTCCATGCATGCAGAAATTAAATGGAAACAGAATATTTGGATTAATTTCATTTTAATTTCACGATCGTTTTACTGGCTGCCTGATATGCTAAAATAAATGTAATTAACACCTGATACTAACGTTGTCGGGTGGAGCAACTATATAAATTGGAGGGAGACGCAGTTGCTTTCCACAGTCATTTTTCCAGCCAGCCTAGTAGATAGATTACACTCGTGCTTCTTATACCATATCAACAAGGACAAGACACAAGAAAAACATAGCAGTCATGTGCCACCGCCTGGAGCTTGTCCTCGTTGCCGTTGCCCTCATGGCTGCTTCCATCCTGCAAGCCGTCTCCTCCACAACTTACCAAGGGGTCTTCTACCACTCGGTGTGAAGTCTTACGTGCTCCAACCTGGTGGCGCTTTTCAGGTGACGCTCCCTGGCGAGTGCAACTTTTTTGTCACGGTTGCTGGAAAGCAATTCAAGTTCCGGTTTGAGAGCACCGTCAGCGGCACCATCAAGTCCGGGTCCATCAGCCATGTGTCTGGCGTGAGTATTCAGGTGGAGTTTGCGTGGCTCGGGATCAACCAGGTCAGCCGTGCTGGTGACCAGCTCAACATTCAGCTAGAAAAGTCTACCCAGTCATTCCCTGTCAGCGCCTTTGCCCAGAGCGCACGATGCAGCTGAGGCAACGATGACCAATTCATAGACCTACAACCTCTTGATTCCTAATTATGCTTAATTGTATGCTACATTGTCAAATTTTATATTGTGCATGTGCTCGGTATTTTGAAGTGAATAATATATAATTTGATTTAGTCTAAATGGTGTCTTCATGCTTCTATAGTTTTGCTTTGTTTATCTATAGAAAGATAGGTACACATTGTGTCGAGATCATATCATCTGTATTTTAGCCTGAGCAGGGCATGGGCTGAATCCACATGTCTCCGGTATAGAGCCACGTGATCACTGGTATAGAGCCTCTGCATCCGATCGACATACTAAAAACTCAAGCCGAGGGGGAGTGATGTCCTCAGCGGTATTAAGAAAAAGAATGGCCATAGACCCATACTTTGGTCTGTCTAAATGGTGTCTTCATGCTTCTGTAGTTTTGCTTTGTTTATCTATAGAAAGATAGGTACACATTGTGTTGAGATCATACCATCTTTATTTTAGCCATAGCAGAGCATGGGCTGGATCCACTTGTCTCCGGTATAGAGCCACGTGATCACCGGTATAGAGCCTCTGCATCCGACCGACATACTAAAAACTCAAGCCGAGGGGGAGTGACGTCCCCACCGGTATTAAGAAAAAGAACGGCCATAGACCTGTACTTTGCTGTGGTACACACCAGGACATTTTTTTACCCTCAAGCCAGAAATTTTTCTACATGGGGAATTGAACTCAGGACCTGAGGGTGCCGCCGAAGCCATTTAACCAGTCCGGCTAGTGGTCCTTTGGCATCCGATCGACATACCATTCAGATCTTTGTTGGCTAATTAAGCCAATTTTTGAAGTAAACTTGCTTGCACTGGCTATCCAGCATATGTTAACCGAGCCAAATTGGCTTGGGTGTATTTTCATCAGTTTATTTTTAGGGTAACAATGCACATAAGAGGATGGATCCAAAACTAGGGATAGTTAATGGGGAATATATTCCTGTTACGTCCCCAAAGCCACAATGCCATCAGGGATTACTTCTTTCCCATCCCCGTTCCCGTCGAGGTATTAATCCCGGGCAGAGACTCCCGTTCCTCGTGTAAACATCTCACAAAATAACCAATATATACAGACCAACAACCAATAGAATAAAAAAGCCATCAACTCATAATCGAAAGATAACAACTTATCAATTGATCTCCATAAGTCTAGTATATTAGATATATATATATATATATATATATATATATATATATATATATATATATATATAATCTTTGTACGGATCTATTATTTTCATATATATATATATATATATATATATATATATGAAAATAATAGATCCGTACAAAGATGTTATTTATTAAAATAATATATCCACACACTAAATTGCATAGCCCACTAGAGTACGAGTGCTTCGCAGGGTGGGTACGCAGGGAATGGGGATAGGACATGGTTCCCCATCCTTCATCCACAATGAATCCAACAAAGCCATTTTCGTCAAAGGTAATGGGCACCATGGACCAAGCTAGCCTGTTGAGTGGTACCCTTGGCGAGACGGTGTGCACTCTTCTTTCAAATTCTCTTCAGGCTCTCTTGTTTTCATGCTCCTGGTTTGATCTACAAGTGATTGCAATTATATGGCCTTGCGATGGTAAGATATTGTTTACAATTTGGTGTTCTTGAGTATTTTCTTGCTTTGCGGTAGAGGTTGGCTTGAATGTTGCTGCTCTCGCTGAACTGGCAAGGATGCAACAGCTAACTTCCCTGGTGCTGGGTGAAATGCTGGTATACTAGAAACAGAGGCTGCTGCTAGATGTACGGATGCTGGCTATATCCATGTGAAAAGCTAGGGTGTTGGAAAGCGCTGCTGTCTGCCGACAAGTATTGGCTGCCACAACTATGATTGTTTACTATTTCATGACTTGTGTTGTGGAACACATGGTTAGATGTATCGCTGCTTTTTGCAGCCTCGTCTTTCTCCTTTAAGTTCTCTGGCCATTTTGTTGTATTTGCAGTATTTTGTAAAATGTCCTATGTTTTCACCACAAACGATGCAATAGGGTATCCTTTGGGCTCATTCTCTTCCTCTGCCTTCACGTCCGCCACGGTGAGTTCATCCTCTTCGCCCGCTGCGTGGGGACTGATCAAAACTTCTGTACTACTGGTTAGGTGGCGGCCCTTGGAGACCTTATTCCGTTGAGTTGTGCATTGGCTGCTCTTGCAGATTGTCTCCATGAATTCCTTGTCGCTTTTCGCTTCTTCAAGTCATCGTCTGATCTTGCGTATTGTCTTACGGAGGTGGGATAACTCATGGCGAAGTGAGCTGCACACTGGCCTGTGGCCAACCCTTCCATGGCTACTGCTATAACCGTCTCCTCTAGCGCATTTGGCACCTGAGCTTTGGTCTAAATGAATCTTTCCATAAAAATCAGATAGGGATTCGTCGTCTCGCTGAATGTAGTTTAGCAAATCTCTCATTGTTTTCGTTCTTGGGTGATATCCTTAGAAAGTGGACACTAGCTCTGATCTGAATTGGCCCCAGGACCTTATGGATAAAGGCTTCAGCGAGGTATACCAATCATGTGCCATGTCTTCGACCGCCATGATGAGTGACTTTGAGAGGATTTGAGCGTCTCCCCCGGCTGACGTTACCGCAATTTCATAACTCACAAGGAACTTCCTCGGGTTTGTCTTTCCGTTGAAGACCGGAATGCGAGGCTTGTAGCCGACTGGCCACAGATACAGCTGAAGTTCTTTCGATAAAGGTGGAGTGGGGTCATATGCACTTTCATCTTCTTCCAGACGGTTATCACCTAGTATTACAATGCTTTCGCCAGCGCGAATGACACCTCCTTGCAGTCCTTGAATCTCTCTCACCAATCTATCCCTTTGGATTTCAGCTTCCCTGATTGCCCTCTGCGTCTGTTCGGCTCTGTTACGGGCAGTGGCCTACTTGAGCAGCTGCTCCTTCTCCTTCTTGCTGGTACTGATTTAGCGTCCTTAGGTTTCTTGCTTGCTCGGTGATTTCGCCATCTTCGTCTTCTTCGATCTCATCACCGTTTTGGTCGATCTCAACTTCTTCGACGTCGCCTTCCGGCGTTTGCTCTCGCACTCCTGGCGCTGCTGTATTATCCATCTATGGCTGTGGCGCTGGTGGTTCCATAGCTGTTGCTGTATCATTTCGCAAGGCTACTTCTACTTCCGTAGCAATGGCTATAGCCGCGGATGGTCCTGCTTTATCCGTCGATATCTTCAGCTTCTTTGGTGGCATGACAAGCTCGAGCAACAACCACATGGGCGCCAATGTTGTTCTAGGCCAAGGCCTTCAAACACAGTTGTCGCTCAAGCGAAATCATGCACGAGAAGTGGGTAAAATGACACTTGAGCAAAACAAGATGAATGATTTCATTAAACTTGTTCCCCCTTTTACATTCCCTCAATGGGGGCTATTTATACATGTCCGTAGGCTTGTCACAGGACATAAATGCCCTCTCGACTACTACAAATTTGGGGAATATTCCCCGTAGCTTTGGGCTTGTTTGCTATTTCGAGTACCCGCCTACCTCGGATAGTGCCAACCCGGAGAGGCCCGACCGGCTCTGCCTTATGTCACCTATTCAACCAACAGGGGGGCCCTGGGCGATGGAAGTTGTCGTCCATGTGAGGGTGGCTGGCTGCTCCTTTGGCGAAACCTACAAAAACTATCAACGAAACTGGTAACAGCTATTTGCCTGAGCGAATAGCCGAGACCGACTGCGTGCCCTCCTATGATGAAACCTATAGAAACGATCAACCAAACTGTTAATAGCTATTCGCCTGAGCGAATAGCCGAGACCAATTGCGCGCCCTCCTTTGGCGAAATCTGCAAAAATGATCAACCAAACCATTAACAGCTATTTGCCATAGTGAATAACCGAGATTGTTAGCAAGCCTATCGCTAGGGCGAAAGGAAAAGAACTAGGCACAGCCTGGTCCCGGGCGTTGAGTCCACCCATTCGCTATAGCGAAATGGATAGTCTAAGAATGGGACGGCAAGTGCCGCCCTTACTTCACTACGGCGAGAAGACGGCTTGACACATCATTCTCTTCACACATGGCCAGCCCTCTTGCCTTTTGTTATAGCGAAATGTTGAGTGCGCTAGAGCCCAACTCCCGTTATTTCGCTTCCACGAAAAACCGGGACGGCGATCGAGCCACATAGGGTGCCCACAGGTGGGGCACTCCCGCAACAATGGGTAGCCCCGGTGGTGTTTCTAGCCGGGACATTATAGTTAGATAGGTCACTTAATTGGTCATCCCAACACACCTCCCATAAGATGTACTATGTCTGACCTTCATCCAAGATCACGCAAGGGAAAGGAATACAGCAGACATCATAGCTAGGTCAAATTACATTATCAAGTGCCTTAGTCTACAATCCAAGTTCCGCACTTAGTTGATGACACATAAAGAACAATCATACATCGAAACGACATCTGAGATCTAGTGGAAGTCTTTAAACAAAGTAGTTTTTGCATATAACAAATATGTCATGTGCCACATCCACACATCTACCAGACTTGGTCTCTCTCAACCAATCCTAGTCCTCCTGGGACTTGGGAGCGTAGAAGAAACCATAAGCGGGTGCTACATTACCTACAAAACTCAGATAATCACAAGGTATGCAGGACTTACCCAATATAGTAAACGAGGGAGTAAGCATTTGGTTAGTAGCAAGGTTTGCATTTTGTTTTAGCGTAAAGATATTTTATACAAGAATCATAATTGTGAATCATATACTAAGTGTTGACAAGCACAACATGGTTTAATAATTCAGAATGAGCAACTAGCATTTGGATCTCGATCTTCCACAAGTCCTTGTTCAATACAACTCTAGTACATATCTAGAAGTACAAAACTTATAGCTTTCGAATAAAGAAATTCTACAAAGGTGTACACATTAACCCCACTAAATACAAGGGATATCGCCCATACGACCCATCGATACATATATAAAGGATATCTTGATGCCTCAACCTTTCCCCAATCCTGCCATGAGTGCCCACAAACGGTTTGAGAGGCACTTGGGTAATGACATCCCATATACCTAGTGTCACCTTTGTGCCAAATCCATGAGTAGACCGGTCGCAAATAGATACTTGGCTTGTCAGCCCCATTCATGATAAGTGGGTGGTACAAGTATGCTCATGACTTACTACCACGGATAAATGGACCTTAACCAGTTAGTGAGCTATACATACACCATTCAAGACATCACTTGTCTTGCCATTGTCTAACCCCTTGCCAACCATTCATCATCATTATCATCGTCATTAGTCAAGTTTAGATCATAACCCATTTATGTTGCTTCAGTGGACAATCATGCCCTATAACGCGCAATCGATGAGAAACCCATCATCTTTCGACTTCTACCATCTAAGCAAGCTAATCATGAGTTATTCCAATAATGAAAGTAAACAATTGACATTTGAGTGGTGCGCGATCATTCAAGGTATGATAGCTCAACATAGGAATCATAGGTAGTCCAGTTAGCATATAGTAATATAGCAATGCAATACTTTAAACAATATCACGGACGATCCGTGAGTTCTGGGACTTAAGCTCTAAATGACTATGTCTGGGGTTGTGCTTGTAGATGATCCATCATGCTTGGCGGATCATCCATGAATGCAGGTCTATAGGCTCTAAGTGTTTTAGGTCTGTAGGTGTTCTGGCAGAATATTCTGGCATGATTGACAGAAGATCCATAGTGATAGTTCTGTAGCCCTTAAGTTTCTTAAGTATGTTCTCACGGAATGTTCCATTGTTGTCAGCAGATGATCCATAGGGATCTGGCTGCTCTCATGTTGGATAAATATTGGTGCGAATTTTTAATTGGACGATCTGTGGTTTTGGCCAAGAGCCCGTGGAATCAAGTCTATAGCTTCTAAGTTTTCTAAGCCTGTGGACGTTTTCACAAAATGTGTCGTGATGTGGATGGAGAGTCCATGAAAACACTGAACATTCTACTGAAGTGTTTGGTTGTGCATATGTTCCAACTGAATGTTCCGACGTGATGACGGACAATCCGTGGAAACATGTGCAGTGCAGAACTGAACATCTCAAATTTGTGATCTTTATCCATAGTCTTTGCATGTCAAATTACTTGCTAGGGTGTCTTCCTAGGATACTATGGCACATATCTAGCTAGTCAAATGAACTTACATAGTGTGCAATCATCATCTAGGTCATTGGTGGTCTTTTCAAGGTGAATGGCAATATGATCCATAAAAATGTTCCTTGAGCTCGATTCAAACTCACCAAGGGCTGCTAGGGATTGTTGTGAAGCTCCAACCCTTGTCTCCTTGTGCTCCTTCTTCTTGCAAGCTCCACATCCTCCTAGCTCCGAAATGGTTAGGGAGAGAGGGATCCTCCCTCTTCTAACCCCAACCTCTTGTGGTGACCAGCTCCTAGATGATGTCCATGGCTCCTTGCTTGTGATGGCAGCCTCCAATCTCCTCTCCTTCCCTTCCCCTTGCTTCTCCTTGGTTTGAGTGTGAGAGTGTAGAGAGAGTGAGAGGGATGAACAAGAGAGAGAATGGGAGTGTGAGAGTGAATGGAGGGTGAGTGCAGGTGCTCTGGTTTGCTCTCCCACACGAGCTGGACAGGTGGCCAGACTTGTTGGGCCACAAGAGCTCCACAAGTGACATCT